>PISX010018413.1:0-40378 GCA_004024625.1 Mellivora capensis
TAAGAGTACCTCTTGACCTGTATGGGACTTCCCATCACTTGAAAATAAGAGTGCTGAGTTAAGGTTTTAGTTCTTTCAGTGGTTTAGATTTTTCTTTTTTCTTTCTTTTAATATTTTATTTTTATTTTTATTTTTAAGTAATCTCTGCACCCAGTGTAGGGCTCAAACCCATAGCTCTGAGATCAAGAATCTTATACCCTCTGTTTTTCATTTTTAATGCATTTCTTCTGGCCTTCAATTTTAAAAAGATATCCTGTATTTTACAAAATTAAACTTTCTAGCTACAGATAATGAAACCCATTATGATAGGAAAACATTTATCCTTGTGTGTGTATGTGTACACAGTCCTGGTTATTAGCACATGGCTGATAAATGCTTTGAAAGATCACACTGTGCATAGACTGCTTCCTGAGGAATGTTAGCTGGTGAATGGAGCTGAGTAATTTGTGCTGTGTATTGCTTGGTTGAGCAAAACTTATCCACTCTGTTGGTCACAGTCATTCAACAATCTATCTTAGAAAAGCAGAATAATAATGGGGATGGAGGTCAAATTCATCTAATTGTTCCTTTAAAGATAGAGTTTGTGGGAAAAAAAGGATAGAGTTTGGGAGCTAAGGTCAAGTAGCAAGGCAAAATATCCTAGGCTAACTAGACAGCAGTATTAATGCGTTCTGAATGAATAACTGATTGCTCCTTAAAGATTATTTGTGTAAGTCATTGGTTTCATACCCTACTTTGAATATTTTCTTTGCAAAACAATATTTATATTCTGATGGAAGAGTTAGGATTTTTTATATTGTATTTAAGTTCTTCTGTACTAAAATATGAAAACATGTAAGGGATAAGTACACACTGCACAATTAATATTTACTCTTGGAAGGGGAGGAAAACTTTAGCGTAACATATATCAATTTGTTTCATGAAATGTTTTAAACCAGATACTGCAGAATGTTTGGGATTTGTTAAATCTTGAAGGGAGGGGGATGATATATGTGGGTATTTGTTGAGCAATGAATCTCTGTGAGGAGATGCCATGATTACCAGCAGATATTGAAAAGACATTCAGGGTAGTGGAAGAATTCCTAGTTTATATATTGGGAAGAACTCATGTTTATGTGATATCTCTAGGAGTCATTTCTCCTGCAGAATGTGACTTTCCAGTTTTTGAATCATTGGCTTGTGCTCCACTGAGGCTCAGGCTTCTCCGGACGTCAGTCGAGCAGTACAGTGCTGGTAACAGTCCAACGTGAGATCACTGATTGCTCTCTGCTCTTCCTGTATTGTGTTTCAGTAACCATATCTAGTTCTCCATGTTTCTATTTGGGATGTTATATAGTATGGAGTATGTTCTAATCAGAAGCCTCTAAGTGTCAGAGCTTGAATTTATATCTGACTGGCTCAAAGCTGATTTTCATTATCCTTTTATAAGTTCATGCTTTTTTAATGCACTCTTTTCCACAGAATGAAGATACTGGAATGAAGAGTAAAGTCCATCATATTGCCAAGGAGATCATGAGCTCAGAGAAGGTGTAGGTATTCAGTTTATAATTCAGAAGACCATTTATTTTCCCACTGGCTCATTTAAAACATTTCTTTTATTGTTATCTTTTACAGGTTTGTGGATGTGTTAAAACTTTTGCATATTGTGAGTATCTACAAATAAACTGTCCTCTTTTGCATTTTTCCCTATGTCAAAAAAAATTTTAGCATAACTTTAAATATACTTTATACATATATATATACATATACATATATACTCTTTCAAATATATGGTTACATGTTTAAATTCATGTAATATGAATATAGATATCTGAAGTGATATATCTGTTGTGTGTGTAGTATACCCAGATGATTTCCAAAAAATAGAAACTTTATACCCATATTTTCAAAGTTTACAGACTTTCTGTGTTCATAATAAAGAGTTTTTAGTGATAATATTTCTTGGGCATTTGCAGAAGATGTCTATCAGAATTTTGCACTAGCAATATATAAAAAATGTCATGATCAGTGTTCAGAACTATTCTCTCTGAATCTGCTCTCAGAAATAGACACTTAAAATAGAAATTTTTTACAACTAACTTTTTAAAGTTCTGTATTCAATTTTTGTAATTATCAACTTGAACAAACCTGTTGGAAAACAGTTATGATGTGTCTGACAGCATATTCATTTTTCTCATGCATTTTTTTGTACCTGCAAGTTTTTACAAGTTCTATTATGCATTGGAAGTGAAAGTACTTTTAATCCTACTTCATTCCAGTTATATTTTGGCAAGTTATTAAAATTTAACAAAAGAAGGGTAAGGTAGAGGAAACAATGAAGAAAGAAATTGAAAATTTACTTGGTATAATTATTAACATCATCTTAAATTTAATTACTGAGAAATGGTAGGTTCACACCCACTAATATCTCTAAGAGTATCATTTTCAGTTTTCCTTTTAAAAGATACATGTAAACTTAAAAAGTAGGGTACACTTAAGGGTGATTCACATTCACTAAATGATTCTCTGTGCTCTCTACGTAGTCCAACAGAAACCTGGAACTCTAATTCATGCGTGAAAAATCTCTAGTTTTGGAAACCTTTTCTTTCTCTCTTTCTTTTTTTTTTTTTTTACAGATTTTATTTATTTATTCAACAGAGAGAGAGAGAGATCACAAGTAGGCAGAGAGGCAGAGAGAGAGGAGGAAGCAGGCTCCCCGCTGTGCAGAGGGGCCCAATGCAGGACTCAATCCCAGGACCCTGAGATCATGACCTGAGCCGAAGGCAGAGGCTTAACCCACTGAGCCACCCAGGCACCCCTGGAAATCTTTTCTAAAAACAATTCTTAACATTACTAATTTGTTTTGAGAAATTACTGTCCTGTGAATAGTTTGTTATTTAACTCTTGACTGTATTGCTTAGTTCTCTTTGTAATTCATTTTTTTTTGAGATTCCAACACTTTTTTTTTTTTTTTAGTGAGTAAAAAAACTAATAGACATAAAATCAGCAAGGATGTACAAGAACTGAATAATACCATTAACCAACTGAAATCCAGTTGGCATTTATAACAACCCTTCATCAAAAAAAAACAACAATAAAATTCTTTTTATAAGAGTACATAGAACTTACCCAAGAGAGATCATATCCTACTGCTTTAGCTACAACCCTCAAATTCTGTTATGTTATATTTTTTTTTTACTTTTTTTTAGTTCAAAATGTAATTCATTTTTAAAAATTATAGCATGATATTTGGCCACCCAAACAGATTTGTTGAGTTTGAAGTATATTGTCATTTCAAATACATAACAGCATGATGAATAAATAACTTTCCAAAATAAACTCTGGTTTGAACTGAATAAATTCCATTTTTACTGAACCTCTCTATTGTTTAAATAATTGTAAAGTAAAAAGAAAAAAGCTAAACTCCCTTTCTCTGGAAAGCTCAACCTATCTGTAGGACAAACAAATTGTACTTATTTGACATACTTTCTGATCAACATGTTTAAATAGAAATAGTACCTCTCTAAGGAAATTTTAAGCATTCATTTGGTAAGCTTACGGAGGCAAACAATACTATGGAGCCAGAAAAAATCGAATTGGAACTTGAGTGCAGTAGTTCAGCAAATCTTGCATGGAACACATGTTGAAGATGCCATGATAAACAGCAGAGTCCCAGTCCTCATAGTGCCTATATGCTAGTGTAGTGTTTCTCATAATGTGGTGAGGGACTGGATTTTAAAATTTCCAATCCATGCTGGATCAGAACTTTTGTAAAATAAAATAGAAATGTCATGGCCATGTCAAGGTGACGTGAAAGTTTCCAATACCTTATTCACCCTTCTAACTAATGTCTTTGCAGACCAGTAACAATTTAAGGACCACACTTTGAGAATGTTGGCAAAAATATCAGTGTCTGTCCTAAGTACATTGTTTCCTTTTTTCTTCCTTCCTTCCTCCCTTCCCTCCTTCCTTCCTTTCTGTCTTTTTTTTTTTTTTTTAACTTTATTTTTGAGAGGGGGAGAGAGTGCCCACAAGTGAGAATTGTGGGGAGGGGCAGAGGGAGAGAATCCCTGAGCAGACACCCTGCTGAGTGGGGAGCCTGTCAGTCACAGGGCTCCATCTCAGGACCCCTGAGATCATGACCTGAGTGAAAACCAAGAGTTGGCGGTTAACTCAGGCGCCCCAATTCTGTTTCTTTTTTTTTTTTTTTTAAGATTTTATTTATTTATTTGATAGAAACCACAAGTACACAGAGAGGCAGGCAGGATGGGAGGGAAGCAGGCTCCCCACCAAGCAGAGAGCCTGATGCAGGACTCGATCCCAGGACCCCGAGATCATGACCTGAGCCGAAGGCAGAGGCCCAACCCTCTGAGGCACCCAGGCGCCCCATCCAATTCTGTTTCTTTTCTTTTCTTTTTTTTTTTTTAAGATTTTATTTATTTATTTGACAGAGCGAGATCACAAGTAGGCAGAGAGGCAGGCAGAGAGAGAGAGGAGGAAGCAGGCTCCCTGCCAAGCAGAGAGCCCAATGCAGTACTCGATCCCAGGACCCTGAGATCATGACCTGAGCTGAAGGCAGAGGCTTAACCCACTGAGCCACCCAGGCGCCCCCAATTCTGTTTCTTAATAGCTATGTAAATTTCGGAAAATAGTCTGACCCTTTGGCCTAGCTTCCCTCATTTGTAAGTTGGAGATACAAATAATGATCTCTCTGGTTGTAAGGAATCTGTGAAATAAAGTACGTGAAAGAGGCTGGTATCGTACACAGTAGATGTACCCAGTAGATGCCCAAATTGCCTTTCATTACCTTCTTCATTTTCCCCTGTAGAACATCAGTGAATGGGAAGAATTCATTTTGTTATCAAACAGTAGCCTTTTTATAATTCTGTCCCTTCCAAATGCCTTTTTCCCTCTCTACTAATACTTCATTTTAATGAAGGAAGTTCAGATTCCAGTAGGTAGAGAAGCAATTAAGAGCTTCATTAGTTTACTGGAGTCCCTGGGTAGCTCAGGTCAGGATCTCAGGGTTGTGAGATGGAACCCCAAACACCGTACTGGGTATGTAGCCTGATTAAGATTCTCTCTCTCCAGGGCACCTGGGTGGCTCAGTGGGTTAAGTCTCTGCATTTGGTTCATGTCATGATCTCAGGGTCCTGGGATCGAGCCCTGTGTCCGGCTCTCTGCTCAGCAAGGAGCCTGCTTCCCCCTCTCTGCCTACTTGTGACCTCTCTCTCTCTGTGTCAAATAAATAAATAAAATCTTTTAAAAAAAATTCTCTCTCCTTTTGTCCCTCCCCCCTCCCTCTTACCTGCATGTTCCCTCTCTTTCTCTTAAAACAAACAAAAAGCTTCACTAGTTTATTTATTTGATTATTCAAAACTATTTATCTTGCTCTTACCCCTGTATTTTTGGAACAAATCATAAACTCTGTAAGAATGAACAGCCAGATGAAGTATTTCCCATATCGTCTTAGATCTGATAGTACTCATAGATGGCCTTGGCTTCTTCCCAGATGGTGTTGAACAGAGTGAATCACCCCAAACCCACCTTGACTTGTACATTTTCAAAACCTCCTAAGCCTTTAATGTAGGAGTGAGACTAGATCATCTGCCAACCTCATGTTAACATCCTGTCTGGTATGTGCAAATGCTAACTCAGCACAGCCTAGCTCTAATGGGAATTTTAACAACAGAGCATTAGCCAGGTGAGAGCCATTACTAGGAGAGACTTGTTAGCAGCATAATGTGGGTGAAGTCAAAAGAGTCTCTTGTTTCATTTCACCACCCCCACCACATGTTAAAGCTCGTATTTACCCTTCTACCAAAAGGACCCCACAAAGGTAGCCCATGGATAGTTTTAACCCTGAACACTATTGCTATCTGACTTCACATGAATGAGTTCATGTCTGTGTTATATCCTAGAAAATGACTGCTTTAAAATATAAATAACAGGCTTTAGATAATCCAGTAGATTTTTTTAATCAACCAAGTATCCAAGTGGCTTGGGAGAAGCTATTGTTTCAGTTATATGTGATTTCCCATGAATGGTTTTCTGTCTTAGAGACTCTAGAATAGCATTAATAGATCTTTCTGTGATAACAGACATGTTCAGTATCTGCACTGTCCAATATGTCCGATAGTTTTAAGCTTTAAATTTGTCACTGTAGCTCACTGACGTTTCTTTGTTTAGAATTTGCTAAACTAGATGATATAGCTCATAGAAAAAAACATAAAATCTAGACTAAAGAATTTCATCATTTAAGCTATTGTGACACTGAAAGGAAGTGGGCTTGGATGGAGGCATGCAGTTTAAAATCAACTCAAGATTCTAGGAGCCAATATATTCAGTTAAGGTCTTTGATTCTTCTGGCTGTGTTTGTGAGGAAAAATTGGGCCTGTAGCCGCAAGAACAAGACTTTACAGTTAGGGTTTTTTGTGATACATGCTCTGCAATATCTGCCTTGAGCTCCTGGACTTGGAACCCGATTTTTTTTTTTAAAGTAATCTCTACACCCAATGTGGGGTTCAAACTTTCAACCCCAAGATCAAGAGTCACAGGCTCAGTGACTGAGCCAGCCAGGCACCCCTGAACTAGATTTTTTAAAAGGTCCAGTGGTGCACAGTGTCTCTAAATCAATACCCAATATCAGTGTTTCCCTTTTCAAAAGGTTAGTGCCATCCCTGTGGCTGCCCAAGCCAGAAAACTAGGATTTGTTCTTTATTTCTCCCTCACTTCTACAGCAAACCTACTAATTCTGTTTCTACTTTACTGCCACCAACCGAGTCCAGAATGTCATCTCTTACACAGACAACCGTTCCAGCCTCCTCACAGGGACTCCTGTTTCCATTCTCACCCTTTTCCCAGTCTGTTTCTTAAATGATTTTTTTCCCTTATTTTAAGAGTGATTTTCTTAAAATATATTTTAGAGCATGTCATTCCCGTGTTTAAAACCCTTTAAATGATTCCCATTGCGTTAAGAATAAAGTCCATGTTACTCCCCAAGGCTAATAAATAGAATGGCCTTATGTCCCAGTCTGCTTGTGATAGTCCTGGCTATTGTCTTGGCATAATGATTATTGATAGAGTTCCTTTTCTCTTGTTGGGTCATTAAATTGTGGTTCCCTCTACCTAGAAGGTGTTATGTGATTTGGTCTCTTACTAAGATGAGATGCTGGGTAAAGAGGGGTTTTCTCTCACTCACTGACCATGTTCTGGCCATACAGGCCACCTTCCATTTCTTAGTTCACTGCTGTTATTCTGGCTCACAGCTTTTGCTAATGCAGTTTCCTGGAATCTTTCTTCTTCATTTTTCATAGCTAGTTTTTTCTTTATCCTTCCAATCTGAGCTTAATGCGACCTCCCTCAGAGAGGCCTTCTTTGACTATCCTTTTCTCCTTCACTTTTCGTTTGTGTTCTTTTTGGTGTTAAATATAATTTGTATATTGTTTATTGTTTATTTTTGGTCTACTAAAATGTAAGCTAGGTGAGGGCAGGGATCATATCTCCAGCACCTAGCATCATTCCTGTTGGTTGGAAGGCTTTCAGCAAACATTTGTTGAGTGAATGAGTGTGACTGATTGGTGGTTAAGAATTCTGCCTCCACCACTATGTGCTCTTGGACAAATTAGTCAAGACTTAGTTTCTTCTGGAAAATGGGAATAATAATAATAATAACCACATAAAGTTGGTGTGATGTTGGGGCAATTGGCTGGCTTAGTCAGTGGAGTGTGTGATTCTTGATCTTGGGGTTGTGAGTTTGAGTCCCACATTATGTGTAGAGATTACTTAAAATCTTGGGATGCGTGGGTGGCTCAGTCAGTTAAGCATCTACCTTCGTCTCAGGTCATGAGTCCCACATCAGGCTCGTTGCTCAGCGGAGAACCTGCTTCTCCCTCTGCCTGCCTCTCCCCCCCACTTGTGCTCTCTCTCTCTCTCAATCTCTCTCTTTCTTTGATAAATTTTAAATCTAAAAAAATAATAAATAAAAAATAATAGAATCTTAAAAAAATAAAGTGGGTGTGGTGGTTAAATGAGATCATGCAAAATAAATGTTAAACACCTAAATAGTTTTAGCTGCAGGGTACATGGAGAACCTTCAAGATAAATTGCTCTGTTATTCAGAACTTATTTATATAAATTTAAATGCATACTATTTAATTATGATGTTGCCAGATAAACTTTTAATCAAATCAGTCAAAATAGTTTGTTCCTGAAATAGTCCCTACTAAGTTTCTTTCTCCACTGGGAGGTAAGTTTCATGAAGACAGGGATTTTTACGTTTCATTGATTTCTATCCCAGTAAATTCATATCTGTTGAATGAATGAGAGACAACTGACAAATAAAATAGTACTTGGTAAAATTCTAGTTATTTATATTTGTTTTTCCCTATTGTAGCAGAGGTTGTCCAATCCAGAGGTTGCTATTGTATTGTACATAAGCACACACTTAATAGGTAAAACACCTTGGATACTTAATACAGTTCAGTGCAAGTGATACAGTTTTTTGTTGTTTTATCTTATTTTCCCTTTGATGGGAGACTGCCTTAATAAACAGCTTTATAAATTTATTTTATGAATGTCCAAATAGCATGATTTAAAAGTATAGATATATATTTTGCAAGAGAACAATCAGAGATTTTGAGGTCTTGGGGGGGGGGCACAAATGGGGTTTAATTAAGTAGTAAAGTAGTAATGAAGCATCTTTGCTCCACTCATTTCTTTATTGAAGGACTCTCAATGAAACCCATGAAGTTAGAGGCAAAATTACTTGGACAGCTATGTGTCAGCAACTAGAATATATCTTTTCTTCTTTTTTTTAATGTATTATAAAAAAGAAAAGGGGCGCCTGGGTGGCTCAGTGGGTTAAAGCCTCTGCCTTCAGCTCAGGTCATGATCCCAGCGTCCTGGGATCGAGCCCCGCATCAGGCTCTCTGCTCGGCCAGGAGCGTGCTTCCTCCTCTCTCTCTGCCTGCCTCTCTGCCTACTTGTGATCTCTATCTGTCAAATGAATAATAAATAAAATCTTTAAAAAAAAAAAAAAAGAAAAGAAAAGAAGACTCTCTCACAGAACCTTTCAGTTTTTCCCAATCTTAAAATAACTTTATCCTGTTCTGCTGAACAGACCCTGTCTTTTGAGTCTTGTTAACCATTTAATTATTATTTATTTGTTCTTTAGTGGTAAAGAATGCTCTTTTAGCATCTCTTCACATGGCTGCCTAACCTTTCCTTTTTGAGCAGCTTCCTTCATGTGACTGCCCTTCACTGAATGAAGTTCATTGTTAAGAGCCCCTTTGTCTTACTGCTGAGGTGTTTGTTTTCCCTACTTTGGTTTGGTATTTCCTTCTGTGATATGCTTCTACTTCAGGGTTCTCTTTCCAAACTTTGAGGGACTTGTGGATCTTAAATGACATTCATGCAATCATCATTAACCAGATCTTCTTTACTTAAATAAATGGCCTTCTACTGAGCACTCTCTGTGTGCCTTGAAACATGCTAAAACTATGTTACATAAATTGTCTATTTTAATCCTCATAACAACCCTATCAGATGGATGTCGTTTCTGTTTCTTAAGTGAAAAAAACTAATTGCCAAAAGTAACCCACTACTAAATGGCAAAGCCAGACTTTAAATTCTGGTCTCTAAGACCTTGCACTTAGTGATTGTTGAGAAATTGATTAAAAATTATTACTTGACATTTCTAGCATGCCATGCAGAGAATAGTAGTATATTTTTGGGTATATGAGCTTGTTTTCAGAATTCTTTCAGTTGGCTCATGAAACCAGAGAAATTCTAGTTTTTCATCTTCTAAAGAGGAGAATGAGGCTATATATTGGTCACTTAGGATATATTAGGGTGATTGCCTGTTAATGTTAAGGGAGATTGAGACTGGAGATAAAGAATTGGTTTTGCTCATGTTTTATACAGTTTGAACGCAGTGATGACAACACATAATATTACCAGGTCTGAGCATATCAAGAGGGAGGAATCATTTCATTGGCCAGATATTTTAACTTAAAAATAAAATCAAATTGTTAATGTTGGGACTTTCTCCCCCCTCTACATTTACTTCATAGTTTCATACCCCTTTCTGCATATTTATCAAAGCTCTTTGATTTTTGTAGCTGCTTTGCTTTTGCTTATTAATATGAAGTGCTTCTTCATGCCCTTTATGAAAGCAGGGAGCCCTGCGGAGTTCCCCGTCTGTCCATATGTCCATTTAGTCTTTGTAATCCACTGTGTCATCATAATGGTTAATAACACCCTAAGGTCGGGAAGCCCAGTCCGGACAGCTTCATTAAGTCACTTACTTCAGGTCGGGAAGCCCAGTCCGGACAGCTTCATTAAGTCACTTACTTCTCTTTGGCACCAGAGATGTAAAGCCTGACCCGATGAGTCAGACCATCTGTTTTGTGCTTCACTGCTTTAGATGTTCATACATGACTTTACTTGCATTGATTTTTTTTTTTTTTTTTAATCTGCATTGATTTTTGCTTTGGTCTTGCCAGGCGATCAGAGCTTGTGAGGCCGGTATGTTAATACCTCAAAGGCACTGGGTGTGTTTTAGAAGTTAATCTGGTTCTCATTTGTAGGTTTCCTGGGAGTTATTAAGAATAATACTGTGATATGCTTTATAATTCAGGAGCCTCCTACTATTTGTAAAAATGCCAAGTTGAACACACATTTGGTTACTATAATTGGAAACCTGAGTGTAGGTGGTTCCGTTTTACATACAGAATCTTTGGTGGAGTTTATGTTGGAAGCATAGACTGAAGTACATGTGGTCGATTCCAGTAACCTCTGTTGCTTGCCTCACATTTTCACACCCCAGTTCCCACCCCCCTTTGATTTTAATTACCCGGCTTTTCCAGTGTGGAAAAGGATACTCTGGAACTGATTTTTGAAGTGTCAGTCATGTGGTCTTGCATTCTCACTGATTTAGTCAAGGAGGTGTTGGGAATTTAAATTCTTCTGCCCCAAAATAGTTTTGCCTCTGGCTCTGAAGTGTCATCACACCTTCCCAAATTATCCTGGCTGTTAGCATTTAGAAAAATAACCAGACATCCTTTTTATTTAAAAAAAAATCCTTTTTTATCATCCTTTTTATTTAAAAAAAAAAAATGTTTTCCTCCTTCTGGTGGCACCAGTTCTGGAGAACGTTGAGGTTCATGAAGAGCTGAGAAGTTAAAGATTCTGTGTGTAGTTCTTGTGATAATTAGTTACATCTGACACTGGGGCCGTAGTCCATTGCTTTCAGGGGATGATGACCCAAGAGGTGAAGGGATGAGCCTTGGGCCAGAGCTGCTATGTGCACTCATGAAGGCCTTGGTGTGAGTTGCATTGACCTGGGGTAAGGGGTACCGTTTTCTTTTTTTAAAAAGGTACCATGAAGGCTAATCGATGGCCATAATAATGCCTGCTTAGAATCTGTAACTTCCTGGGGCGCCTGGCTGCTTCAGTCAGTTAAATGTCCAACTCTTGGCTTCGGCTCTGGTCATAATCTTGGGTCGTGAGATCAAGCCCTGCATTGGGCGCTGCGATCAGCAGAGTCTTCTTGAGATTCTTCCCCCATCCTTCTCCCTCCTCCTCTGTTCCTCCCCCACTTCCCATGTGTGTGTGCGAGTACTCACACATGCTCTCTATCTCTAAATAAATAAATAAATTCCTTAAAAAAAATGAATTTGTAACTTCCTGGGTCCTAGAAATAATTTGTAATAGCTAGATAGAAACTGTAAATTCCTATCATCCCTAGTAATTGTTCTTCTTTTGCTCTTTTAATTATTAAATTTCTATTGTATTTTGTTGTGCTACTCATAATTTTAACAAAGACAGTATGGGCCACTACTTCATCCGGAGCTACCTGCCATCATCCAGTAATACTGGGAAAAGTGACACTTTGCCTGATATGTGACAGACGCCTCCAGTTAGAGGCGGCCATCTCACTGGTCAGCCCAGTGTGAATTTGGCTGGCTTCTGTTGGATGTTTCTTAAATAAACAAGTTTCCCTTTTGGCATTGGTGGCAGACATATGGGATGCAAGAGTCTGGCAAAAGCCGTGTCAAATAGGGTCCTTAAGCTACTCAGCTGCTAATGGCTACTGTCACTGTTATGAGTGAGGAAATATCTTCCAACTGGAAAATAAAAGTCATCTTGCTGCCAGGGGACAAACATATTCATCATTTATTCTACCAGAAGAAAGGGTAGTGGTCATTGCTTTGCCGAACAAGGAATTTTTGCATTTAAGTTATATTAATCATTAAACTGGTCCCAAAAAAAGAAAGAAAGAAAGTACTATAGAAGATGTTTACCTGTGCTTTGAATACTGTTAGAATTGAGGAAGTTATTTATGACATGTAAATATATTCTGTAGTTCTGCCTGATGGAAAAATCTAATGACTTTCAAAAGCATTAAGTAGCTCTATATTCTCTTAGTAAATGTGAATGCTAATAGAAACAAGCTGCTGGGAGGTGGAATTTGGCCAATACCCATTTAGTTTCTGGAGATGTTTTGTGCGGTTTTTCTGAATTGGAGTTTATGCAAGTTACAAATTCCTATTTTATACTATAGTAATTAGCTGTAAAAGTAGTTCTTTAGTTACTACCGTTAAGTACTTGGTTCCTTTGGGCCGTTGTGACTGTTGGACCAATAAAGTTAGTCCCAGGGGCGCCTGGGTGGCTCAGTGGGTTAAAGCCTCTGCCTTTGGCTCAGGTCATGATCTCAGGGTCCTGGGATCGAGCCCCACATCGGGCTCTCTGCCCAGCAGGGAGCCTGCTTCCTTTCCTCTCTCTCTGCCTGTCTCTCTGCCTACTTGTGATCTCTGACAAATAAATAAATAAAATCTTTAAAAAAATAAATAAAGTTAGTCCCAGATACTAAAGCCCAAGTGAAGGGTTTATTAGTACCTGTTCAGCACAGGAGGATTTGAGTTATCTGAAATGACCATCCTTTAGGAAAGGAATCATTTCATGTACTTTTAAAATTTTACAGAAGATTTTTGTCCTTCACAAGAAGCATGAGAAGTGCCTATGATTAATGTGTATATGTTGGACACAAGTGGTTGAAGGAATCAGAGGAGAAATCTGTATTTTTTTGTCTATTTCATTTGCCCCTTGAATCCCTGAAGGGAAAGTTATTTGAAATAAACATAAAGGAAGATGAAGCCTAGTTAGAGAACCTGTTTTACCCAGCCTTTGCTTTAAGGTTTTAATTAAACCTGCTGTTACTGAGAAGGAACAGTCTCTGTTTTTGAGCCCTTAGGTCTTTGGAACAGATTCCACTATTGTTTTACTTATCCCCTGAGGGTGGGCCTCAAGATAGGGTGAAACCAGACAATTAGGATCTCAGACACCACCACCCTTTCCAAGTCCTCTGGGTTGACAGGATGGAATGATGTGGACTTGTCTTAAAACATGGTATGTAAATAATTTTCTAGGGAAAGGTTGACAAAAGAGAATATACAAGGAGAAAATTTTTTATATTGTGGAAACTGTAAATCCTGGTGAATTTACTGAGAAGTCAGTAGGAGGGAGAGGAGAGTTTAAGGTCCACATTGAAAGTATTTTTTTGATTCTGTGTGCCACACATGTTGCAAAAAGCTTTAAGTGTGTTACCTGTTGATGTGTGATATGCAAGTTTCCAAACCCACTGAACAGATGAAGGAAATGAGGCTAGCCCAAGGCAACCCTGTAATACTGGATCCAGTATTCTCTAATTATCAAGAATGTGATGGTCTCCTCCATGTGCCTTACCTAGAATGCTCTTGTTGTTGGGAAATAATTACTGAAAGTGAACAAAGGGACTTTCCAGAATAAAATTAAGATCTCTTGGGGACTCCTAAAATGAATGGACTGTGTTCATATAGCACTATGGGAATAAGTTTAAAGGCAACTAAGTTGCAATCCAATTTCCAGATACCCTTTAATATAATTACAAAGTTTGGAGATCAAAAGATTTAAGAGAAATACTGTACAGACTTTTTTAAAACCAAATATCTACCCTAGCCACTTTATTGTGGTGGGGTTTTTGTTTGTTTGTTTGTTTTTTGTGGTGGGGTTTTTGTTTGTTTTGTTTGTTTCTGTCTAGCTAAGTGGAGACAATGAAGTGGGCACCTTCAGTTTTTAATTCTACATGGAAAATAGTTTGTGATTTATGTTGTATTAAAAAGAAGCACTGGAGTGGGGGAGAAGCTTTATATCAATTATATGTCTATGTACGTTATTTTTTCTTCTCTGAACTGTAATAGGATTTCCGAGATGCAGTGGCCCATGCTTCCAGGCAACTTGGGAAACCCGTGATTGAGGACCGGATCCTAAATCAGATCCTGTACTACTTGCCTCAGCTGTATGAGCTCAACCGGGATCTCCTGAAGGAACTGGAGGAAAGGATGTCAAACTGGTAAAAATGGACTGACCAGCTTTCCCAGAGTCCCACTTTTCAGTGATGCCATAATAAGGGCCCTGCATGTGGCGGAGGGGTGGTGTTCCTTACATTGAGTTGTTTCAATGTATTGAATTTTCTTGGCAGTTACCTGTTAACTGGTCTTTTTTTTTTTTCCAAGATTTTATTTATTTGACAGAGAGCAAGCAAGAGAAAGAGAGGGGGTGGGGAGAGAGGGAGGATGGGAGATGGGGAAGGGCAAAGGGAGAAGCAGACTCCCAGATCTGGGGCTGGATCCCAGGACCCAGAAACAATGACCTGAGTGAAGACAGACATTTAACCACCCAGGCCCCCCTAGATTGGTCATTTTAGATGGCCAGAATTCACAACCTTGATGCCCTAAACTCAATTCTAGGAATGTTTAAATTCTTTGGTAATATTGCCTCAAAAACAAGAAGGGTCCATATATTCAGCCAATTTAACTTTTCTGTAGGTGACCTTTGATAATCAAGGTTTTTGAGATTGAGGGAGTTTACTTGATATATTCACACTGAAATGTTTTTAAATGCTTTATTATCTTTTCTGGAATATCATGAATCTTTCTTTACATTTTGGAAAAGCGACCATTCACTGAGGGAATAGGTTTGTTTGGTTTAGAAAATTTACATGTGTATGATACCATCTTAGGCTATAGATTTCCAAACTGGAAAAGACTCCCAAAGGTTAACTGCTTCTTTGGATTATAGAAAGTAAGCAGACACTTTGGTGACACCTTTGGAAATATGTAGAAAATTTGTTCTAGGCTTTTGAATTTATTGTCCCTGGGGAACCCCAAATGATTAGAATAACAAAATAATGTCACCTACTTTCATGATCAAAATTTCCTTGTAAGTTTTCTTTTCCAGAAAAATACTTCTTGTCCATTTTGGAAATATCATCCCTCTGCATGTTGGGAAAATATGTTAGATGAGTAATTAATTCCTAGCTGCAGCCTAAGTGTAAAATAACACAGGGTTAAGGACTGAGGAATGATTAAAAAGTATTTTTAAAAGTCATGATAGAAATAAAATATAATTGTTGGGCGCCTGGGTGGCTCAGTGGGTTAAGCCACTGCCTTTGGCTCAGGTCATGGTCTCAGGGTCCTGGGATCGAGTCCCACATCGGGCTCTCTGTTCAGCAGGGAGCCTGCTTCCTCCTCTCTCTCTCTGCCTGCCTCTCTGCCTGCTTGTGATCTCTGTCTGTCAAATAAATAAATAAAATCTTCTAAAAAAAAAAATTAAAAAAAAAAGAAATAAAATATAATTGCAAAGAATATTCCTATAAATACTTTGTCATTCTTATAAAAATTATCTTTAAAATTACTTAGTTGCCTTTAAAGGATATGTATATTTATGTAAGCGGGTGTTAAAGGAGGCTTAAATTTATTTTTTGCTTGTGCTGAAAATTTTCTCAAGTTTAGATCGATAGATGTTCTGTGGTAAAGTATTAAGCATTCCTAAGAAACAGACTAACTGATGAAAGGGACAGCTAAAACAATAATTATGGGAAAAACTACACTTACTAGCACAAAACTCTTCTAATCCTTGGATAAGATATTTTCTACTAACTAAAATATTTTTCTCTCAGGGGCCTTCAAGTTAAGACATACTCTTTGGTTTTAGTATGCTTTCTAAAATAACATTTATTTTTATATTGGCTTTTAATAACTGTTGAAATACTTAATTTCTGCCTTCAATAAGGTTTTGAGTTATCTACGGTGTGCTGGTCAGGGCTCTAAGCTTGGCGGGAATATCACATTGCACAAAATAGATAAGGCTCTTGCCCGCATGGAGTAGACATTTTAGTCAGGGGAGAACCAGAAAAATGGACAAGAAACATTAGATAAAAGCCATTTCTGATCTGGAAAGATGTAAAATAAGATGATGTGCTGGCAAGTGAAGATTGGGTGGCCAACCAAGGCCCTCTGGAAAGGCAGAGCCCTTTAACGGGACATCTGAATGAAAAGAAGGAGCTGGCCGGGGTTTCCTATTTCCATGAATGCAAAGCCATTACTAAAAGTGTGCAAAGTGGGAATGAGTCCATATGTCAAAGGACTATAAAGAAGGCCAGTGTGTATGGGGAGGACTGAGAAAGAAGGAGAGAAGTGTGAAATGAGTCAGAAGAGTAGGCAGCAGCAGGACTAATGGAGCTTTGTAAGCCAAGGGAAGGAGTTTGTTTTCCTGCTGAGTCCTATAGGAGGCTGTTGGAAGTCGCATGGTGTAATACACATTTTTAGACTCTCACTGCACAGAAGGACGAGATGGTAGAAATGGGGAGACAGTCAGAGGGCTGGCAAAATCCAAGCAACGTGATGGTGGCAGTGGGAATGGTGAAGAGTAGGCATTTAAGAGTAGGAGATGTCTTATAAGAAGAGCAAAGAGGGCACACTGATGGCTCAGACGGGACTGTCACTGGATGCTAGATATGTTTTGGATACATCTATGACTCTCTGTTTTTGCATATCTCTTCTCTATCTTAGGACTGAACAACATAGAATTGCTGATATCTTTGTAAAGAAGGGACCATATCTAAAAATGTATTCCACGTACATCAAAGAATTTGATAAAAATATAGCTTTGCTGGATGAGCAGTGCAAGAAGAACCCAGCTTTTGCGGCTGTTGTTAGAGATTTTGAGGTATTTTTTTGCTCCCATATAATGTTGAATGCTTTCTTCTTTGTTGTTTTTAAACCTGTAATAATTTGCAATCATTGAAAACAAAAAAGATATTAAAATATAATCCCTTCAAAGTCAAAGAGGGGATTGAATAAATGAAAAGGTGAGAAAGTGTGTACAAATTTTAATTTTGAAAAATCTATGATTGCATGCTAGAATATGTTGATAGGTCTCCTTTTTTTTGAATTGTGGGGAAATACACATAAAATAAAACTTAACCATCTTAACTGTTTTTAAGTATATAGTTCAGTAGTGTTAAGTACCTTCACATTGTTTTGCAACCAATCTCTACAGCTCTCTTCATCTTAACATTGCAGAACTGAAACTATGGCTAAAACAACGCCCCATTCTCCCCTCCCCCAGCCCTGGTGACCACCATTCTACCTTCTGTCTCTGAATTTGACTACTCTAGGAACATTTCTTATTTTTAACCCAACCTTTCCTTTTATTCTTCTAACAACTAATCTACAGTGAAGGATGGGAAATGTAATTTGTTTCTCTTTAGATAAATAAATAACACAGGTTCAGTGTCAAAGTTAAGAAAAATTAATGATATCTTTATAAAAAGCATTGTGTTTGCACTCAAAGCTAAAGAGTACAAGCCTGATTTGGTTGGGGATAAATGATGTAATACATCTCCTAAAAATTAGTTTTAACTAAAATTTTATTTAAGTCCTTCCCCCAATCTTGGATAAAATGTGAATTATTATATGTTTTAATACTCATTTCTCTCTTTTGTAACTTAAAAAAAAATCAGCAAATATCAGTCACCCAAAACTAGAGAAGTTTTAGAAGTATTATGATATTACTGATTCTTACTTGTACATTAAACAGATAATTAAACTTAAAATCATTTGTTGTCTTTTTCCCTTTTTTTCTATTCTTCTCCTCTGATGTCTTCATGCTGTTAAGAAAGGAAGTGTGATTTCTATAGCTATGGCAACTGATCATTGACCCAGGTTTTCATCAGCATCCAGTGCGTTGTTCCGTTGCCTTGGCAGCAAAAGAAAACATAGGATGGGAAAATTAGCTGTCTTGGTTAATGATGCTTGCATGGTAGATGCTTTCTTAAATGCAGTATCTTTATAACTTTCTAATTAGTCTGTGTACCAGAGCCGAGAGGCGCATATTTAGAAAAAGAAGAAATGATCTGAGCAAATCTAAGAAAACCCTTCCCCACGCACCTGAGCTGTGGAGGAAGTACAAGTACAGGACATGTTAGGATACAGCGACGTTTTCACTCGGCCATTTTGATGCCACCAAACAGTACGGTCTTGTGTCGGAGAATATCTGGAAAGCCCAGGATTGGGCAGAAGTGTCTGTTTTACCTACTAAGGAAAAGAGCTTTAAAGGTGAAATCAAATGTTCTTTTGGTCAAGTCAGAATGGCTCTGAAATCAAGTCTCTCTATAGGCTGATTTGGGAGCTGTTTTTTAGAGCCATTCATCTGAGAAAGAAATTTTACGTCCATCCTGCTTACTAGAAATCGTGTGCGTAGCAGGGCTGCTTTTCAGGCTATCTTTAATTTCTGCAGTGCTCCCCACTACCACCAGTTGTTATCATGGGTCTACTGACTAGGCTCTGCTTGTTATTTGAATCCAATACCTTTAGGTCTTCTGCCTTGAGGACCATGCAATTCTTTGTGGTTTGCTTGTGCTTGTGAATACATTGGTACATACTTGCCCAAGTGGCCACTGCTGAGTATGGTGGGCCCTCACTGACATGGAGCACGGGGCTGCAGCCACCCCTGTCTATGGGAGTGAGCCGCTGACTCCAGAGACCCCCGTGCCGGAGAGATGGGCTAGCTGGTGAGTCCCCTCCCGGAGTTGTTGGCTTTCTAAAGTTTGGCTTCCTGGACACTTGCATCTGGATCCCTTGCTTCTTAAAAGAACGCTTGTGTTTACTTTGGATACATTTTCCTTTCAGATGAGCCCACGCTGTGCTAACCTGGCCCTCAAACACTACCTGCTCAAGCCAGTTCAGCGGATCCCCCAGTACAAGCTGCTGCTGACAGGTGTGCCTCTTCCGCGGTTTGCCAGCCAAACAGCTGACGTTGTTTTCATGAAACTCGCCCTTTCCTAAGAACACCTCTTTCTAACACTCCAGTAATTCCTTGTCCAATACATGCATTTATAGATTGCATGTATAACATGCAATAACATGCACTTATAGATTGATTACAGCCGGAACTGCATTGCTCTTGGTTTTTTTTGTTTGTTTGTTTGTTTTAAAGATTTTATTTATTTATTTGACAGACAGAGATCACAAGTAGGCAGAGAGGCAGACAGAGAGAAAGAGGAGGAACAGGCTCCCCGCCGAGCAGAGAGCGTGATGCGGGGTTCGATCCCAGGGCCCTGGGATCATGACCTGAGCCGAAGGCAGAGGCTTTAACCCACTGAGCCACCCAGGTGCCTCTGCTCTTGGTTCTTTGATCATCCCTGCATGCATTCTCTGCTCTGGGCATTCCTACGTGTACATCATACCCTCCCAACCCCCTATCCCTGCATCGTTTTACCTGATTAATAGTATTAATCCCAAGAATGTCCTTTCCCAACCACTCCAGAATGAGTTTTAGGGAGTCACTCCCACATATTTATATAGCAACTGTTGTTGTCCTGGTCACTTATCTCACAGGGTGTAAGGACTGGTTAATGAGCTATGTGCTTAGACTAGTGCTCTGGTCATAGTAAGTTCTAAATCAGTATCAGCTGCTATTATTAGTAGTCGTACCCTTATCATCATCATCATTACTCTGTTAGTGTCTGTGTCTTCTACTAGACTGTAAGCTTCCAGATTACAGGGCCGTATCTATCTGGCTTACTGCTATAATAGTGAAAAAATGAAGATGAAGGGAAGGCTATGAGTTGAGTGAAGGCATATACCGTGCTCAGGAATATAGTCATTGGCTCTCCCAAGTCTTCACCATAGCTGTGCATATATCACATTATTATTTACATAGATGTAATAACAGACTTATAGAGATAAGTGTTTGGCATCATAGAAAAGCTAGTACAGTTTCACATCACATCTGATATCCAACACTTGCTACCAGGTCCTTGGAGTATTTGCTGAACTATAGTGGATGTACACCGCATTAATAGACATACATACAAAGGCAGATCCTTAACCATCTACCTTTGGCTCAGGTCACGATCTTAGCGTTCTGGGATTGAGTCCCACATCCGGCTCCTTGCTCAGCAGGGAGTCTGCTTCTCCCTCTGCCTGCTGCTCCCCCTGCTTTACTCTCTTTCTCTACTCTCTCTGACAAATAAATAAATAAAATCTTTAAAAAAAAGAACTATGTCAAAATGGGGCACCTGGGTGGCTCAGTCAGTTAAGTGTCCGACTCTTGGTTTCAACTCAGGTCATGATCTCATGGTCGGATTGAGCCCAACGTTGACCCCTGCTTAGCTCAGAATCTGCTTAAGATTCTCTCTCTCCCTCTGCCCCTCTGCTCTCTCTCTCTCTTGTGCTTTAAAATAAATAAATAAAAAGAATTGTATCAGAATGGTTGAGAATATCAAAATGCTATCACAACTTTAAATTAATCTGTACTAATTTTATCATGTAAATAGATTTTGAGGTACTTGGTTCCTATTGGTATTGTTAAAAAATGGTGTGCATTCTCCTTTCTCATAAGCCAAGAACTATGTTGGATAGAGTAGGTGAATGCTAGAAAGCATTCCTTTAGGCAAAGCCTTCCTAGGGTGCCTTTTAAAAGACAATGTGCTGTTGAAGAAGGCCCAGCTTCAGCATCAGGACCTGACTACCCTAGGTGTTTCAAGTGTTTACTTTGAATTTCTAACTGTGAATCACACAGTAGATTTTTCTCTGGAATGACATAAGGCAAACCAAATAATTTGAGGATATCCTGTCCATTTGTACTTTCTTTCCTCTGCTTTTGGCAGAGATTTAGAATACACAGGACAAAAGGAAGTACCGATGCATGTGTTGTGTTTTTGCTAGATAAGTCCAGTGCTATATCATAAATGAAGCTATCAAATGGCTTAGGCTATTTCTACAGCTGTGGAATGAATACTGTTTTTGGTGGCAAAAGAGTACTGTGGTTTCAAATGAGAGAAGGATGGAGAAAAACTCTGAAATTTTCCTCCCACATTATGACTGATCTAAGTAAAAAGTCACACTTACATTTAATTTAGGATTCATGAAGAGGTTGGTTTTAACTGAGAAATGATGAAGTAGCAAAAGCAAGTTTTAAAAATTATTTTTTAAGAGAACAGATTTCATGTCTTTTATGTTAGCAACATAACGTAAGCTTGGGTTGTTTTAGTTTTGAGCTGCCTCTTTAATCTTAAAGCCATTTACCCCTTCTTTAAGTTGGAAAATCTCCATTATTCATTCGTATATGGTAGACCTTCTGTAATTGTGGATTTACTGAAGGGTACTGGTGATAAATGGGTTGTTCAAGTCACAAAGTCAGGACTGAAGTTAAAGAACATAGACTTTGTAAAGAAATAACATAGACCTCATGTTCTTCATCCATTGCCTTTTCTTCTATTGATTCAAATTCTTCTTTCCTCCAAGCCTGGCCTGAAATCCCACCTTACTTTTGAAGCCATCTCTCATTACTCCAGTCTTCCTTGACCTTTACTATTAGTGCCATGTGACCTTGCAGATATTTACAGTAGCCCCCCCTTACTCGCAGGGATACATCCCAAGACCGCCAGTAGATGCCTAAAACCATGGATAGTACCACACGCTGTGCATATTCTTGTTTTTCCCCCTACCTCCATACCTTTGATAGAACTTAATTTATAAGTTATTCACAGTAAGAGATTAATAACAATAATCACATAAAATAATACATTATATATACATATACTATTATATATACATACATATACTATTATATATACATATTATATAACATATACATATATACTATTATATATATACATATGTATGTGTATAATTATAAAATAATTATACTATTCTATATACATATGTATGTATACTAAAACAAAAATTAAGTGAATGTGCTATTTCTCTCTCTTGAAATATCTTATCGTACTGTGGTTATACCCCCCTTGTGATGATGTGAGATGATAAAATGCCTATGTGATGAGGTGAAGTTAGGTGAGTAACAAGAGGCACTATGTATCCTTAGGCTGTCTTCGACCTTCTGTGACATGTAAGGAGGATCGTTTGTCTCCACTCGCACAGCAATTAACTTGGTGTAACTGAAACCATAGAAAGTGGAACTACAGAGAAGGGGGGGCTGCTGTATTCAGTGCTTTGTGAATTTGCTCATATTTTTCTAATTTAAATAGTCGTTCCCTAATTTGATTATAAACTCCTTGAGGTCAAAGAGTGAGTCTTTACCAACAATTCACCCCAATTTATCTGGGTCTGTTTTGGTTACCTTGGAAGCCATTCAGGAAATAATTTTGGCAGCTTTTAAGTTGTGTTTAAAATATCCCATTAGGGGCACCTGGGTGACTCATTTAGTTAAGTGTCTGCCTTCAGTTCAGGTCATGATCGCAGGGTCCTGGGATCAAGCCCCACGTCAGGCTCCCTGCTCCGCGGGGAGCCTGCTTCTCCCTCTCCCTCTGCCTGCTGCTCCCCCTGCTTGTGTTCTCTTACTCTCTCTCTCTTTCTCTCGCTCTCTCAAATGAATAAATAAAAATCTTTAAAAAAATAAAAACAAATAAACAATGAAACATCCCATTGACCAAAAAGTCTTTAGCCTGAAGGACAACATTGAGATAGAGAATTTCAGAGATGATGTCTTCTTATTCAGAGAGGTTGAAATGTTCTTCCCAAGACTACACAAATGGTATTGATTGAAGTGTACATATGGTCATATAAAACTAAAGACATGTGGAGGTTGTGATACTATGGTTTTGTTTTATATTTTTATTTAAAATTCTGATTTTCCAGTACTCATTTTTGTGATGGTCTGATTGCTTCCTATTTTGCAAGATAATTCTACAGTTGCTATCAAAGTACCCTTGGTCTATGCACTTAAATTTTTAGAAGTTGGATTTTAAGTCTCTAAGTTTGTATCTATTTAAACATGATAGTTAACTGGGTCCTCATCTTTGGATAAACACGCTCAATGTTTTAATCCTCTGAACAGCCTGTGGGATACTTTTCTTTCTTTCCCTTTCTTTTTTCTTTCTTTCTTTCCTTCCTTCTTTCTATCCCTTCACTTTTTCATCCTAGAATTTGGAGTAATTCCAACTGCACAGAATATATATGAGCAGAGAGGAACAGTGAGACCATTTGGGGCAACTTTTGACAACTTTGATTTATTAATGAGTTTTAGGCAGACAAGGGGAAGAATCCCTGCCTAACTCAGTGTAGATTTGTGCCTATCTCCGTTTCTTAAGAGGGAAAGATTTGAAAAATGTAGAGATGAAGTACAGATAAGCTAGGATAGTTTCTTCTGGAATCCTTTTAGAGAAAGGTCAATGGAAATTCCCAGATACAGGGACCTGCCCCTACTAGTCAGACAACCATCCTATTGTCTTGAGCAATGTTTTTTCCCCCAGACATAATTTGGGCTTCATTGGAATTCTACTTAGGCTTTCATTAGTAAAAAACATGTCCAGCTAAATTCCTGGTAGCACTTTTTTAAGCTCAACCTAAAATAGGATTAAGGAAAATGCATATATTGATGCTTAAAATTAGAATTATCTTTTTTTTTTAAAGATTTTATTTATTTATTTGACAGACAGAGATCACAGGTAGGCAGAGAGGCAGGCAGAGATAGAGAGGGGGAAGCAGGTTGAGCAGAGAGCAGAGATGAGCAGAGAACCTTGTGCAGGGCTCAATCCCAGGACCCTGAGATCATGACCCGAGCCGAAGACAGCAGCTCAACCCACTGAGCCACCCAGGTGCCCCTAGAATTATCTTTTTAAAGAAGGTAAAATAAAGTAAGTAATTTACTTAAGTAGAAAAACTTGTAAATTTTACCTTATATTGGCCATTCAAGGCAAATGGATCTAGCAAGACCTTGAAATCTGCCCAGGGCCCAGAACCTAGTTCGAATTAGAGTCTTGCAGCAACAGTGAAGAAGCAGTGGAAGGAAACAGGTGCTGTTAATGGGACCAGCATTGATTCTTAACCTCTGCTTATGTCCTTCCTCATCTCTTCAGTGTTGAGACTGTATTGTCCTGACTCTGGGCCTGGCATGGATTCTGGCCCATAACAGGGACTCCACTGAGCTGGAAGGCTTAGGGAATTAAACGGTGTTCCTTTTCACAAGGTTGAGAATCCCCTGAATGTTTGATGGATGAATGGGTCAATAAATTGTTAAGAGTTAAAAACACTCTACCAGTTACTTAGGCACAAAATTGTGGAAAGGACTCTGAAATACTTCCTGTTCCTCCTTGTTCCTCTATTATAGTACCTGCCCACGAGTTTTCCCCTGCCTCTGCTTCCTGCTCTTTCCATTTCCCTTATGTTCTAGACCCGCCTTTCTAAACTCAAGCCAGATTGTGGCAGTATCTTCCTTCTGGTTGTGCTACCTCTTTTTTTTCTTTCTTTCTTTTTTTTTTTTAAGATATTTATTTATTTATTTACTTATTTGACAGGGAGAGCGAGAGAGAAAGCACGAGCAGGCAAAGCAGCAGAGGGTGAGGGAGAAGCAGGCTCCCCACTGAACAGGGAGCCCAATGTGGGGCTTGATCCCAGGACCCTGGAATCATGACCTGAGCCGAAGGCAGTCGCTTAACCAACTGAGCCACTCAGGCGCCCTGGTCATGCTACCTCTTATCACCGCCACCACCCCCATGTAGCCTGGCACATCGTCCCTTCATCTCTTTTCCAAGGACACTAAAAGGAAAAACATATTCCTCCCGTGTTTCCTTTTTACTCACGCACCACCATCGTTCTCACAGTACTGACACCAGATGTGTAGTTTTGTCCCACACCAGGCAGTTCTCTTTGACACCAGCGAGGTATCCTACAATTTGATTCAATTCTGGCATGATCTACCTGGAAATAGTGTCGGGTTCTAGGGAGTTAAGGGCTTAGTCCCACGACTGCCCCCCTGCAAACTTCACATGCCATTCATAAGTCCCAGGCTGTCCCCTGTAATTTCTGATCAACAGGCTATAAATCTGGGCTCTCCTGATCCCTTGATTGGGTTTGATAATTTGCTAGAATGGCTCATTGAACTCACAGTAACACTTACTTGCATTTTCTGGCTCATCACAAAAGGATAGGATGAAGGTTACAAGTGAACATCTAGATGGAAGAGATGCATAGGGCAAAGTATGTGGAAGAGATCTGGGAGCTTCCCTGCCCTCTCTGGACACCAGTCTCCCAGCACCTCCACGTGTTCAGCGACTGGAAGCTCTAAACTGTGTACTTGGGGACGTTTATGGAGGCTCCATCACGTGGTCATGATCCAGTATTAACTCCACTTCTAGTCTTCTCCCCTTCCTATAGAGTGGAGAATGGGGCTAAAAGTTGCAAGTTTATAATCATGGCTTGATCTTTCTGGTGACCAGCCCTTATCTGGGAGTGATTCAGGAGCCCACCCAGAGTCGCCTCATTAGAACAAAAGACATTCCTATCGCCTAAAAAGTTCCACAAGATTTAGTTCTGTCAGAGCTAGGGTCAAAGGCCAAATGTTAGGACAAAAGGTGCTCCTCCTGCTCTTATCACTTACAAAATTCCAAGGGTTTTAGGCGCTCTACACCGGGAATTGGGAGCAGAGGCCAATATATATTTTTTCTGTTGTCTCACAGACCTTTTATTCTGCTTATTAGGAAGGTTGAAAACTTACTCTCCCTACCATAATGGGAGATACGTGTCATTTGTCTAAACCCAGAGAGTGTACAACACCAAGAGTAAACCGTGATACAAACCATGGGCTTTGAGTGGGTTCTGTTGTGTTATCCAGTCTAACAAATATACTACTCTGGTGGGAGATATTAATAGTGGGGAAAGCTATGCAAATCTAGGGAAGGGGGTATATGGGAAATCTCTATGCCGCCTTCTCAGTTTTGCTCTGAACACAAAATCACTCTAAGAAAAATAAAGTCTTAATTTACGGGGGTGGAGGGAACCTTATTATTCACTATGAGGGTCAAGGGTTATAACCCAGAATTTCCTAAACCTTGTTTTCCTTTGTTCTAGCTGTAGTAGTTTTCTTTCTTTCTTTTTTTTTTTTTTAATATTTTATTAATTTATTTGACAGAGAGCAAGGACGAGCAGGCAGAGAGAGAAGTAGACTCTCCGCTGAGTAGAGAGCCTGACACAGGGCTTGATCCCAGGACCCTGGGATCATGACCTGAGCCGAAGGCAGACGCTTGACTGATTAAGCCACCCAGGTGCCCCTGATGTGATGTTTTAAATGTAGCTTAAATGTAGTTTTTATAGCACGCCAGAGTGGTTCAGTCAGTTAAGCATCTGCCTTCAGCTCAGGTTATGATCCCAGGGTTCTAGAATTGAGTCCCATATCGGGCTCTCTGCTCTGTGGGGGGCCCTGCTTTCCCCTCTCCTTCTGCCTGCTGCTCCTCCTGCTTGTATGCACTCTCTCTCTCTGTCAAATAAATAAATAAAATCATTAAAAAAAAAAAAAAGTAGTGTTTTTACTCTCTCCTGAAACCTGTCCTCAAGGCCAGATTCTTTCTTTCATTAATCATCACATGGGCTGACCTTGAGCTGGACACCTGTATACACTGGCAAACACCAAAGGTGCTCCTTGTTCTGATGGAATGTGTAGTCCTCCTCTTTAGGGCCACACCCAACCACTCAAGCTTCCACCAAAGCCTTCTTCCTTCCTCTTCTTAAGTCCTGAAAATTAAACTGATCTCATCACTTGCTTGAGTGAGTATATTTTGAGGATTTGTTTTTATAAGGGTCACTTTTTTTCTTTGAAGGGATCTTTTGTGCCTTTTAAAAAATATATAAGTATTATAAAAACAAAGTCCTTCTTTATCTTCTGCCATCCAGAGATGACTAGCATAGATCTTTAGATCTTTTTTATCTCTATGTTATAGACTTTTTTTTTTTGTCTTTTTTTTTTGGTCTTTTTAGATCTTTTTTATCTCTATGTTATAGGCAGGATAAATTTTTTCAACAACAACAAAAAAAGCTTTTAGTTGTGGAAAGTTACTACACTGGTGTTGAAAAAAGTTGAACCAGTAAGGATCATGTCAAGAAAATAAAATGAAAAACATAATTTAAAAACTCCTCTGAAATATCTTTTCCATTTCTATATTTAGGGGGGGAAAACAGCCCTTTGAACTTTGATTAAATTTGGATCAGGTAGTTTTCTTTGATCTTGTTCAAAATATTTATGTTATAAGTGACTAACGGTATATTATATTACTTTTCCTGTAATCTTTGCCTTCAGTCTGGGATGGTATTAACTCCCTCTAGGTTTTAGAAATCCAGGATTTCCCATGTTGGTAGAAAATGGGATATTAAAAACATCTGTTAGAGTGTTCTGAAGCTATTAATTTGAGCTATTCACGGACTAATAAACAGATTCAAGAAAAGGTCAGAATCATATTAGTATATGACTTTTTAAAAAATCCTTACTGAAAAATGAAAAATGAAACTTGTGCTCTGGTAAGTATTTTTTTTCTAAACCAGGGCTAATTGTCTATAGCAAAAGTCATTCTAACACTTTCTCTAGGGCACAACTTGGTGGACGGTAGGGCTGTCTCAGGCACCAGCCAAGGAATTTCTTTTCTGAAGAACCTAAAGACCCTGATGTAAGCCAGTTCCATCCATGTGACATGGGAGGGTGATGATACTCAGAATTCCCTTTGTTATTAGGTGAGCTCTTGTTTTCCGTTGCAATTAATTTTTTCAAAGACTTTTTATTTATTTATTTTTGTGAGAGGGGGAGAAAGCGAGAGCAAGTAGGCACAAAGTGGGGTAGGGGAAGAGGGGGAAACACACTCCCTGCTGATAAGGGAACCCATTCGGGGCTCGATCCCAGCACTCTGGGATCATGACCTGAGCCAAAAGCAGACAAGTAACTGACTGAGCCACGCAGGCGCCCCTGTTGCAATTAATTTTTAATTGTAGTTGTGAATAAGGTATTTTGAGGGATGATACTTAATAAATTATATCCATGAAATATTTTGGTGCTGTGGAAATAAATATTTAATACTATGGAAAGACTTTAGGATATAAGCATGTCTTATATGTCTGATCTATTCAGTTATACCTTTTAAATGTAATCTCATTTTCTCTATAGAACAGAGGTTCTTAACCATTTTTGTGCCTGGATCCCCGTGGCAAACTAGTGAGGCCTATGGATCCCTTAGAATAATTTTTTAAGTTACAGAATAAAATACATAAGACTACATGGAAACCAGTTGGTCTGAAATGCAGTTATTAAAATAGTTTGAAAGTGTTACATAGCAATACATGGGCTGCTTTTTTTTTTTTTTAAGATTTTATTTATTTATTCGACAGACAGAGATCACAAGTAGGCAGAGAGGCAGGCAGAAAGAGAGGAGGAAGCAGGCTCCCTGCCGAGCAGAGAGCCCGATGTGGAGCTCGATCCCAGGACCCTGGGATCATGACCTGAGCCGAAGGCAGAGGCTTTAACCCACTGAGCCACCCAGGTGCCCCTGGGCTGCTTTAGTAATGCATTAAATAAGAAGATCCGGTGGTGGATCTAAGAACTCCCATGACTTAGATATAGTGGTGATGGTAAACAAAATTTTGAGAAATCTGCAACATCTGTAATGTGATGTAAAAAAAGTATGCCTTCTCTGGTGGTAAAGTCACTGATATCATTGATGATATGCTGGTTTGTTCCCTACATTCATAGTGTAAGGAAATTCTGTATTTCACTTAGAGGTTAGTGAAAATTATTTTGTGTGTGTGTGTTTTGCCTATCCAGGGCTGCAGATCCCCAGAATCGTACCCATAGGCATGCCTACAAAGCCATTCTTTTCCCATTGAACATTTAACTCAGATTCCCTGCACGTAGCTGAATGCCTCTGTTGCTGGGACTTGCCTCGCTAAAGATCTAGCAAGCTGACTGTGTTGCCGAAGAGTTTTCCTCTTAAGTGTTTGTCAGAGTGATGGGCTTACATCATCAGGAACTGTTCCACTTGAAGAAACACTGATATTCAGTCAAATTTAAATTCACTTTGGTGTTTATATTTGCTTTATTCTTCTCTTATCTGTTCTTAGGGGTGTAAAATAAAATATACTTGTCTCCCTAAACCTAAATTTGCTCTTTGTTTACCAACAAAGAGGTGGTAAGAACCAAATATGGAGAAGAACTTCATTAAGTGGGGCTTGACTATGCCAAGACTGAGTCTGAGCCAGTCTAAGTGACCTGCTTGGTGCTGACCAAGTATTAGAGTAAATACAATAATAATTGTGTCCTTTCCTACTAGGATATAGAAGCTCTATGAGAGCAAAACCTTTTCCTGGGATACCTGGGAGGCTCAGTCAGTTAAGCCTCGGCCTTCGGCTCAGGTCATGATCCTCGGGATCGAGTTGCGCGTCAGGCACCTTGTTCAGCGAGGAGTCTGCTTCTCCCTCTGCCTGCTGCTCCCCTGCTTGTGCGTGCGTGCACGCTCTCTCTCCTTCTGACAAACAGATAAATAAAATATAAATAAATAAAACATCAACAATTAAAAATGCATAATACCATTGCAAGAATAGACCTATTGATTGAAAAATAATTATTATTATTCTATTATTAGAATAGGGAGGTGACTTAAAAAACACCCTGTTTATAAGAATCTAATGTATGACAAAGTAGGAAGTGTAAGATGGTAAGAAAAAAAAAAGGACTGTTTATTGAATAACCTATTAAAATTTGAAAAATTAGTTAAGATTCATATGTCAGTAGATACACTAAAAATCAAAATTAAATATAAATAGAGCACAGAGGGCTTTTAGGTCAGGGAAAGTACTCTGTTTGATACCATCATGATGGGTATGTGTCATTTTATCTTTGTCTAGACCTCTAGAATGTACAACCCAACTGTGGACTCTGGGTGATAATGAAATGTCAGTACAGATTCTTCAGCTATAGTAAATGTACCATTCTGGTAGAGGATGTTGATAATGGGAGAGGCTGTGCAAGTGGGGGGGACAGGAAGTGTGTGGAAAATCTCTGTTCCTGCCCCTCAGTTTTATTGTGAATATGAAACTGCTCTTAAAATAAAAAGCCTTAATTAAAGTAAAAACTAAATATAAAGCAGTAAACTCTAGTAAAAACAGGAAAAAACAGAATGTGTTCTTTATTAAAACTCTAAGGATAGAGAAAGGAGGAGACATGATTTTCTAAGCCCAGAAAAATAAATTATAAAGGAAAATATTGATACTTTTCCACTATTCTAAATAATAAAAACATTATAAAGGCTTAAAATACAATCAAAATTAAAAGATAAACATACATCAGAAAATATATTAGTAGCAAAAGTGAAAAAAAATTGCCTTTTCACTAAGAATTTTAAAATTCCCATAGATATATGGACTAAACATAGAAACAATTCCCTCAGAAAATGCATAATAAATACACAGTGGCATCCTCTGAATCATAAATCTCAATTAAAACAAGGTTTCAGCTCCTCCTGCTACATCAGCAGTAAAAAAAACTACATTACACATAACTGGATCATTTTGGTGAAATTGATATTCTCATTTATTTATAATGATATTTTAAATTGGTATATCCCTTTAGGGAAGGTTTCTCATGATAAATATTTACCAGTATTTTTTTTTTAAAGATTTAAAGATTTTATTTATTTATTTGACATAGGGAGCACAAGTAGGCAAAGGGGCAGGCAGAGGCAGAGAGAGAAGCAGACTCCCTACCGAGCAGGAAGCCCGATGTGGGGCTCCATCCCAGGACGCTGGGATCATGATCTGAGCCAAAGGCAGACGCCTAACCGACTAAGCCACCCAGGCACCCCCTGCTTACCAGTATTTAAAAAAAAACAAAAAAAAACTTTATTCTCACTGATCAGGAAATAGTCTGAACTCTGGAAAAAGACAAATATATTAAGATTCTGATCAGTTTACTTATAATTAAAGTGATTACATAGTTTATTATTCAAGCCCAGTAACTTTCAAGAGCGCAATAGGTATACAGCAGTATCATTATGGGCAAATTAGGATATATGGCCCATCTTATTTATAATAGCCAAAACAAGATAACTTTAACATGACCTAAAAATCTAATAGGGTACCTAAGTAGGAAATAATATATCCCTGTCATGGGATAATATTTAGCTATTCCTGGGGGGGGGGGAGGAATATGTGGGCTAGAATACTTTAAGTGGGCTATAAAATCCTTCATGTTATTAAAATTAAGTAAAATCAAGAATTTATGAAAACAGAAGGAAATACTTTTAAAGCGTAATAGTTATTTTTTTTAAGATTTTATTTATTTACTTGACAGAGAGAGAGAGATCACAAGTAGGCAGAGAGGCAGGCAGAGACAGAGGGGGAAGCAGGCTCCCTGCTGAGCAGAGAGCCCAGTGCTGGGGCTCCATCACAGGAGCCTGGAACCATGACCCAAGCCAAAGGCAGAGGCTTTAACTCACTGAGCCACCCAGGCGCCCCCGCCTTACTTTCTTTTATGTATGAGGATATTGACACACAGAAATGCTACAGGGCATGGCCAAAGTCCCGTCCTTGGCTAAAGGTAGCTAGACGGTTAAGAATCTGTCCTCTCACTCCCAGTGAGGGCTCTTGACTACTTCCTCAGGCTGCTCTGAAGATGGCAACAGTGTGTCTTGCAATGTGACACCTGGCCTTTATTTTTGGTATTTAACATAATCTGTGCTTTGTTTCAGAAGTCAGGCTTGTTCTTAGTTGCTTCTTTTAAAATTTGAATCTTTGGCAAAGGAGCTTATTGACTAGACTTACTTTTCTCTGGATCCCATAATTCTGGATGTGTCACTGATCTCATTACATATTGAAGAAGGAAAGAAGAAATGTGGGGAATACAAAGCAAGACACATCCTCAAATTCAAAACTCTGGACTTTGGAATGTTACTGTCCGGTATGCTCATTTCCTCTGTGACCTGCCACCAACCGTTTCTCAGCACACCATCCAGGAATCTGGCAGACTGTTGTTGAATTAATGTCCCAGAATTCCACAGATGACACATTTTTAGGAAAGGTTAATGTAGTTCTGAACAGATTTCTGCTTTAAGTTGATTATTTTTTGATTAGGTAAGCAGGGTGGTAAGACTTACCAGGACCCTACATATATATATATATATATACATACATGGAACTTAGACCTCTCACAAGATGTAGTATTTGCTGTTTCCTTATTCTTTCATTCTGGGCCTCATATATGACAATAAAGTTAACTTGCATATCTCTTGAGGCACATGCTGTGTTTTGCTTAATTTTGTGCTTCTAATGGTGGTAATGGGGTTAATTAACTTTTATTAATCAATGGTGCCACCTGGTGGCCAGAAAGTACATTTTATGGTGCCCATGCTCGCTGCAGTCAACTTTTTTTTTCTTTAATATAAATAACCTTAACAGCATTTGAAGCATTTTTTATTAGTGAAGTTTTAAAAAATGCCTAGTTTGGTTTGGCAGAAGCCGGAAAGTCATGGAATACTGTTAAGTCTAACATGGCACATTGAAATGACTACTCTGTTGTCATTGTTTCTCAGGAAACTCATCCAGGATACTAGGTTCTAAATGGTACAAAGTAAGAATTCCCTGTGACTCACACAAGCGTGTCTGTCTAGTCTCTGTTCCTGGGTTTCACCTGGGTTGTAGCAGTCACTGGGGCAGCTGGTGGTTTCAGTGCTCCTCCCATCTGACTCAGAGGCCGATCAGTCACATTCTTCTCATTCTGCAGTTAAGGCAGAGTGATTCTGAACTGAGGGGGTCTTGTCTTCCTGGAAAAGGTGGAAGTTCTCAAAACAATATCCTGCAACAGGGTGCCCTGCAAATAGGGCACCCCCTTGGTTAAAAGCATGATTTTGCAACATATTAGTGGTGGGTTTTCTACTCAGCCAATTTATATTTCCACTCTGTTCCTGAAAGTTCAGGATGGCAGGCAGCAGCTGAACTTGAGCTCAGGGAACGAAAATGAAACTCAGGCTTATCAGGCTCAGCCCCATGATTCTGAGGTCAGTATTTCCTAATACGGACATCTTCCACAGAGCTCTCTTGGTTTAGAGAAATGTGTCCGTTTGCTTGGGTATACTTCTCTATTAAAGAACAAAAGTAAAAGACAAAGTAGGAACTTGACATGAATCTGATACTTAGGTAAATTTGCTTTCCTTTCCACAGTCTTCACATGACCAGAAGCTTTAAGGAACATCACTTTTGATCAAGGAGACAGCCTAGATATGAAGAACATGTAAGAAGAGTAGGTTTTTCTCCTTAGCCCTGTCACTCTCATAGAAAAGTTAAATATTTGGACTCACCGAACATGGCTTATAAATGGATTACATTCTGAGTGGGGTCAGAATGAGATTAAGTTAATTTTTCATCTCCAGGTGAAGCGAAGTCATCTAAGTGTAAAGAGGGCATTTTGTTAATTTTTGTGGTTTTCTTATCTTTGTGATTGGTAGCATACTGTCCAACTTGTGCATTCAGATTGCTTTAAGAGCTGAATTGCTAGTGATGGTCTCTGGCAAGATGGAACTTATCCCATGGTACACAGAAACTTCATGTCCTCATACGCAGTGTCTCTCCAGGGCTTGTTGCCAGGGGTGGATATTTACAGTGTGCGTGTCTAGACTCATACAGGTTCTTGTATCACTGTCTCAAAGATGTACAGAGTTTCAACAGTGTGTGTGTGTGTGTGTGTGTGTGTGTGTCATCTATTGAGTTTAAATAGCTGACATTAACACCCAAGTTTTCCTTTGTGTCTTTGAGCATGACTTCATCAATCCATCCATGAAATTACACCTGTTCCATAATACTGCTGAATGGAGATTGATTCTGATAAAAATGCAGTCTCTTGCTGTGCCTTTCCTCTTTTTATTTTCTCAACTCCCACTGGCATTAGGTTTGCTTTCATTCTTTATTGCCTTTGACCTAAACACAATCCTGGTCTAAGAAAATTATTTATATTTTTATCCATTAAGCATTTCTTGTCACATGTATGCAAAGGCCCTCACTAAGTGCTAAGAATCAGATATGGGTCCTGCCCACAAGGAGCTTTGAGTCTCATGAGAAAATGATAGAAGTTATAAAGTAACTACTGTGTAATCTATTATTCAAAGGGAGAGAATATTTCTTTCAAATGGAAAGTTTGATAAGAGGGGAGGAATTTGAGATGAACCTTGAAATACAGGAGTAGAATTTTTATATGCAGGGACAGAGAAAAGGATTCAGTAGAAGGGAACATTAGAGATAAAAAGTATGGAGCCAGGGACCACATGGGAAGCATCTAAGGCATTATGCAGAATCAGACTTTGGTCAGAACAAAGCGCCTGTGTTAGGTAGTAGAGAAAAAAAATCAGAAAAGTGAGTAGGGATCATGTAGTGGTGGGGAATTTAAATTCTAGGTAACAGATTCTGTTTGTGGAGTTTTTGTGTATGTGGTTTTTGTTTTTAGGGATTTTTTTTTTTTTTCCAGAATTTGTTTTGAGAGGCAATGGGAAGCCATCCTACATTTCTCAACAGAGAACGAAGTACCTTGAGATCCCATGGCATTCCCTTGGTATTAAAGACTTATGAAATAAAACCCAGTGCGTTAATTTTTTTCTCTATTACAAGAATGACTGTCTACCATGTAGCTTACTTAAAGACCTTCTTCATCTAGACCAGAGTTTCTCAACTGCAGCACTATTGACATTCTGGGTCAGATAATTCTTTGTTGTAGGGTGTCCTGTGCATTTATAGGTTATTTAGCAACATCCCTGGCCTTTAGCACTAGATGCCAGCAGCACCCCCTTTTCCCCAGTTGTGACAATCAGAAATGTCTCCAGACATTTCCAGATGTCCCCTGGTGGGCAAATTCAACCCCATTTGAGAACCACTGCTCTAGACTTATGTATTGTATTCCTCTGCTATTCTCTGATTGTTAGACTCCTAGACTGACGAATCCCTTAGGCACTCCGTTTACTGATGCTTAGAATTTTGTACTGGACATACTTCCGATTTTAAATTAAGGCATTTCTTCTGTGTTGGACTAAAAGCACTGAACTGGGCATCAGGAGACCTGGATCTCTAGTCCTGGATCTCTAGTCTCTAGCTCTTGCCACAAAGAGGTTGTGGCTCTGCTGAGACCCAATGCTCAGTAAGCCCATTCCTCTTGAAAATGACCAGTGTGACCCCTGCAGTCCTTTCTACCTCTGAGCCTGTGTCCTGATTTCAAATGCATGTCAGGGCTTTATTCTTTCACATTTTTAAGAAAGTTAGCACACATTGAACTAGCACATATGTTAATCAACAAGACTGATTGAAATATTGAGTAAGAAAGATGAAATGATTTTTTTCCTTAGTGCTTGATTTTACTAAATATCATATTCCTTTCCCTCTTATAGATTATTTGAAAAATCTTCTAGAGGACTCTGGGGATTACAGAGACACTCAAGGTAAATAACTTTCATGTATTAATTTGTTGCAGAAGTTCTTTTATTACAGTTGGCTGTAGGACCCAGCATTGTCTGGAGTGAGGAGGGTTCCTTCTATGCTCAGTCACTCGGTGCCAGTGGTAAATTCACCTTCTCTAGATGTCTGTTGCTTTGCAAAGCAGGGATTGAACCAGTTGATCTGCAAGGTCATTTCAGGCTTAAAAATCATGAGTCTGTGGAGTGCAAACTACACAAATCAGGGATACGGTCTAAAATAGCATATTCTGGGACTGTTTATTGGTGGACAATTGCCTTACCACCTTCTACCCCTTAGCACTTAAAGCAGCACTTAAAGGAAAACTTCATTACAATACAAGGGGCTCACTGATATTCACAGGTTAATCCACTGTGTATGTGTGTGTCTTTCTCTTACATATACATACACGCATATACACAGATTAATTCTGTTCAAGATAGCTGTGTTTCTTTCTATTTATCCCCAAAGTACCTCTTTCAAATGCTATAGGTATATCCCTGGCTCTAATTTGAAGTCCATGTTCACCCCATTAATTTTTTGAATTTTGGTCACGCTTCTTGTGCATACTTTATATTTTCAGATTACAAAACAGAACAGGTTTTTAACCCATTTTGTAAAGATTCTTATTTGCTCCCTTAATCATTTTATTTTTATTTCTCTAACATCTTCTATTTGTAAGTGTTTCACCTTTCTATTTTTTTTTTAGAGACAGCATGAGTGGGGGGAGGAGCAGAGGGAGAGGGACAAGCAGACTCTGTACTGAGCACAGACCCCAAGTCGGGGGGCTCAATCCCATGATCCCGAGATCATGACTGACTCAAAACCAAGAGTCAGTTCACAAAGTAATACATGTCATCTCCTCAGGCCTAGTAGGCTTCTTTGTGGCATTTCTCCCCTCTTGGGATTAAACTAAGAGAAGGAAAGTAAGCCATGACCCTCTAAATCATCACTTTTCATAGTTCTGGTTTCCTATCCCAGGCTACTTCTCTCCCAAGGCAGTTCATACTGGAATGGTCCTTAACTTCCGGGTGAAGTCCTCTCCTTATCCTTGTAAACTTCAACAGGATAATCAAATCTCAGCACAAAGCAAGCCTGACATTCATACTGTTGATACATAACGTCTATAACATCTCCTTTAGAGTCTTTCTCGGACTCATTTTTTTTCCATGAGTCCTATTTTTCCTTGCTGTTGTCCTCATCAGACCTCATTGTCCGTATTTCTACCTACTCAGAGTTAACCTCGCTCCTCCCGTGGCACTTCTCACTGTTACAAATTCGCCATCTTGCCATCTGGAATTGCTTACTGTTGTAGCCCACTGGACTAACCTGATGTTTCTACACATTTTAGATGCCCTTGCTGTCGTTATAGAAGTCGCCAACCACGCCAATGACACCATGAAGCAAGGAGTAAGTATCTTGATTTCAGTGGCTGGCAGACTGTTGAACCTGGGGGCCCAGGCCTTCATATGCTACACATTCTCTTTCTGTAGGACAACTTTCAGAAGCTTATGCAGATTCAGTACAGCCTAAATGGACACCATGAAATAGTGCAGCCTGGACGGGTAAGTGTTTTAGACTGCCTCTTGCAAATGTAATGTGATGCATTTAGACACCTTTTGTAGCTATTTTGCACTTCAGTTATGAAAATAGGTTATTGTTGTTGCTCTCCACTGTCTCGATCTGGATCAACTAGGTTCATCCTATCCATTCAAAACATTCATGACTTAAGTCACTGTGACAAAAAGTACAATTCAATTAGGAGAATAGCAAGGGACCCTGCAGAGTATCTGATTAAATAGTATCATTTTATTGTGTAATACTAACTGACCTCACACAGCTTTAAAGACAACTTCAGTTAAGATCTTGAATGTAAGAGGGGATTATGAGGGGAGGGAGAAAACTATATTTTAGTGCTCTTCATAGAGCACAAAAGTGGCCTAGGGAATGAGTTCAGCAAAATTACAAAATGCAATTGTCAGGACGTTGGCTATACCTCAGGATCAAGTACACGCTCAGTCAGTTACATTTCAGACCACATAGTACCCCTGGGACTGGATTTATGAATACTGGATTCATGAAACTCTGCCAGCTTGTCCAACTCTTTCAAAGGTTTAAGAAGAAACCATGACTGTAAAAAGTCACATGGAAATTAATGTCCACCCAGCCCCACCTCCAAAAAAAATTCTGGGGAAAGAAAGTTGAAAAACAAATTATATGCATATTGTAGTTGTGTTATGGTGGGACTAAATGGGCATTTGTTTGGATGAATCAGGTTTTTCTCAAAGAGGGAACTCTGATGAAGCTGTCTCGGAAAGTCATGCAGCCCCGAGTGTTTTTTCTGGTAAGTGACTATGTGTGTTCCTGAGCCAGAAGAGGGGATAATTGCCTAATGGAAGGAGACATTTGTATATGACAGATGAGATTAACACATTCAGAGAGATTTAGTGGGATCTGTGGCTGACTGTCTTGCTTACTTGCATTTTAAGTAATGAAAACAAAGTCTTTTATGATGTAGAACCAGAAAATTATTTCCTTTTTGAGTTCAATTTATGCCACTTCTCACTTAGAAAAGTTGATTCAATGAATTATTTAGTCAGATTGTAATACTTTAGTGGGATTTAGAATTCAGAAAACATATCTGTTACAGAACTTGGAAGGAAAGCACATGTTCTAGAAATTGCCTTTTTAATCTAATAAAGCATTCTGGATGGTCATAGTTTATATAAGCAGACATAAGTGTTTTTATTCAGAAAACTTTTAATAAGAAAGGAATATTTTTCTTTTATTTCGGTGTCTTATCAGTGTCTTGGTAGCTGACATTTTTGCTTTACTTCATTCTATGAAATATTTCTACTTTCAGTTTAACGATGCCCTGCTATATACAACACCAGTGCAGTCTGGGATGTATAAACTGAACAATATGCTCTCATTGGCTGGAATGAAGGTCTGTGCGTCTGTTAGAAGATGTCTCTTTTCTTAACCCAAATATATTTAGAGACGAAGCCCAAAGATAACCATCTTTCTTACATCCTTGACTTTTCTCTCTCCCTGTGTTACTATTTATGTATTTGTTTATTCATTCATTAGTCATTTGTTCACTCATACATTCATTTATTCATGAGGTGTTTATTGAGAACTATAAACAAAACATGGTAAGACATTTGGTAAAAAAACAAAGGTGAGTTGAATCATGATTGTTTTTGTCGCTGCCCCCCCCCCACTCCCTCCCTCCGCAGAAGCTCAGCAACTAGAGTTGGGAAGATAATAAACCACACATAAATACCTATAAAATAGACAGTAATACATATCACTGTGAAGGTACAATTAATGTTTTGGGGAGTCCTGGGGCACCTGGATGGCTCAGTTGGTTAAGCATCCGACTCTTAGTTTCAGCTCAGGTCATGCATGGTCTCAGGGTGGTGACATTGAGCCCAGAGTCAGTCTTCACGCTCAGTGTGGAGTCTGCTTGAGATTCTCTCTCCCTCTCTGCCCTTACCACCTCTCCTCAAATAAAGAAATAAATAAGATCTTTTTAGGAAAAAAAAATTGGGGGGAAATAAGAAAATAAGGAGTGTGCAGCTTTCAGTAGGACCTGGTGGAAGAATTGGTAGCAGCTAGGAAACAGGGAGAATTGAGGAAATCTTTGGAGGAAGAGCCACAACCCTTAAAGAATAGGTCACATTTGGCCACACTGAGATGCAGGGAAGGCGCCTTGTTCCAGGAGAGGGAGTGAGCAATGGGCTGAAGGTGGGAAATTTGGGCATATATATGTGTATGTACATATAGGCATTTAACTCTGGCACACAGAGCAGATGAAGGAGAGTCATGGTAGATAAAGTTGAGTTTGAAGGTTGGTGGTGGCTGACAGCAGCCAGGGCATTGAGCAGCTTCAGGGATGAGATTTGCAGTAGGCTGAATTTGTTCAAACTGTTTTGCTTTCTTTAAGGTCAGAAAACCCACCCAAGAAGCATATCAGAATGAACTAAAGATTGAAAGTGTAGAACGCTCCTTTATCCTCTCAGCCAGGTAAATTTCTAAAATCTGTCCAGGTAAATTTCTAAAATCTGTATGTGTGAACATTTGCCAGGATTACAGGGTCATACATCTCCAGCATTTCCTACATTTGGGCAAACTGCTAGACCTACTTTTTTCTTTCTCCTCCTTTTCAGTCCCCAAACCATGGAGTTTATTCTTGGTTTACCATGTAGGTAAAATGTCTAATTGCTGATCCAATAATGTGTTTAAAGCACAGAAATAAAAATATTCCTGTGAAGAGAATAATAATGCTGAAAAGTGCCTTGCTGATCTTTTTTTTTTTTTAGTGAATACTTCAAACCTTTTACAATGGCACCTAATGTTTTTAAAGACAGCTAGTGCTTTGTAATTCACTAGGAAGTTTTCATTTAACATTGAAAGGTCATAACAAACCTACGAGGTAGGTGTCATCTCATTAAAAATGAGGAAGACTAAGTTAGAGAAAAAGTACATTTCTGTCTTCATGGTACATAGCTGGCAAAATCAGGATACAAATAGAAACTTTTTACTTTTAAATCTGTTGTTATTTATGATACCACATTGCCTCAAAATGGAACCTGCAGTGACTTATGTGTAAATCAAAATATATTACCATTATATAAAGGAAGTGCCAAGGAAACCAGAAGCTGTATGACTCATACATGTACATTACCGAGTTACTGGCCTCGTGGCCAAAGTGAATGTTTGGCAGGACTTGGCTGGAGAGACACCAGTAGCCACAGCATGTTCTACTGCTGGATCGGGATAGCAAGTCTGGGCAGCTCTCAAATCTA
>PISX010018414.1:0-40760 GCA_004024625.1 Mellivora capensis
TCTCTTTTCTTTTGGATTAGTGTGGCCAATGGTTTATCGATCTTATTGATTCTTTCAAAAAACCAGCTTCTAGTTTCATTGATACGTTCTACTGTATCTCTAGTTTCTACCTCATTCATCTCTGCTCTAATCTTGATTATTTCCCTTCTTATGTGTGGAGTTGGTTTGATTTGTTGTTGATTCTCCAGTTCTTTAAGGTATAGATATAGCTGGTGTATTCTGGATTTTTCAATTTTTTTGAGGGAGGCTTGGATGGCTATGTATTTCCCCCTTAGGACCACCTTTGCTGTATCCCATAGGTTTTGGACTGAAGTGTCTTCATTCTCATTGGTTTCCATGGATTGTTTAAGTTCTTCTTTGATCTCCTGGTTGATCCAAGCATTCTTAAGCAAGGTGGTCTTTAATTTCCAGGTGTTTGAGTTATTTCCAAACTTTTCCTTGTGGTTGACCTCCAGTTTCAAAGCATTGTGATCAAGAATATGCAGGGAATAATCTCAATCTTTTGGTATCGGCTGAGTCCTGATTTGTGACCCAGTATGTGGTCTATTCTGGAGAAGGTTCCATGTGCACTTGAAAAGAATGAGTATTCTTTTGTTTTAGGGTGGAATATTCTGTATATATCCATGTGGTCCATCTGATCCAATGTTTCATTCAATGCTTTTGTTTCTGTATTGATTTTCTGCTTGAATGATCTATTACTGAGAGAGGCGTGTTGAGATCTCCTACTATAAATGTATTCATATCGATATGACTCTTTATCTTGGTTAATAATTTTCTTATGTAATTGGCTGCTCCCATATTGGGGGCATAAATATTTACAATTGTTAGATCATCTTGGTGGATAGTCTTTTTAAGAATCATGTAGTGTCCTTCTGTATCTCCGACTACAGTCTTTAGTTTAAAATCTAATTTATCTGATATGAGAATTGCTACCCCGGCCTTCTTTTGAGGCCCATTGGCATGAAATATGCTTCTCCATCCCTTCACTTTCAGTCTGGGTGTATCCTTAGGTTCAAAATGGGTCTCTTGTGGACAACATATGGATGGGTCCTGTCGTTTTATCTAATCTGCAATCCTGTGTCATTTTATGGGCACATTTAGGGTATTCACATTGAGAGTAATTGTTGAGAGATTCGTTTTTATTGACATAGTGTTACCTTTGAAGTCATTCTTTCTGTAGACTGTCTCTATGTTTTTATTCAATGATATTCTTAGGATTTTTCCTCTTTTATAGAACCCCCCTTAATATTTCCTGCAGTGTCGGCTTGGTGGTCACTTACTCTTTTAAGCCTTGCCAGTCTTGGAAACTCTTTATCTCTCCATCCATTTTGAATGTCAGACTTGCTGGGTAAAGTATTCTTGGCTGCATGTTCTTCTCATTTAGTGCCCTGAATATATCTTGCCATCCCTTTCTGGCTTGCCAGGTTTCTGTGGACAGGTCTGACGTTATTCTGTTGGGCTTTCCTCTGTATGTAAGAAGCTTCTTTGTCCTAGCTGCCTTCAAGAGGGCCTGCCTACAATTATAATTCTTCATTCTTGCTATTAGGTGTCTCGAGGTCTTTTGATAATCTATAATCTTGGAGGGAAACCGTTCTGCCTCTAGTACATGAACGCTGGTTCCAATCAAGAGATTGGGAAAATATTCTTGGATAACGTGTTCCTCTATATCTTCTAGACTTCTTTCTTTCTCCTCCCCTTCAGGGATTCTAATAATTCTGACATTGGAACGTTTCATGGCATCATTTATTTCCCTGATTCTGTTTTCGTGGCTTCTAAGCTGTTTTTTCCAGGCTTCCTCCTGATCCTTTCTCTCTATCTGTTTGTCCTCCAGATCACTAATTCTATCTTCTTCCTCTGTTACCCTAGCTTTTAGAGAATTTAGATTAGATTGGAACTTTTTGAGAGCCTTGTGAACATCATCCATGGTGGCTTTCAGTCCGCCCTAACATTGTGAACATCCTCCCTGGTGGCTTTCAGTTCTGCCCTAATAAATTCCTTTTGGTCATTCATAGCTTTTTCCAACCTAGCTATTGCCTGGATAATTGTTAGCCTGGATTTCCTTTCTGACATATTGTCTATCAGTAACCATTAGCTCTTTTGCAGAAGACCCATCCTCTAAATTTTTCTTCTGTTGGGCATTCCTCCTCCTAATCATTTTGGTGAGAGATGGCTGAACAGATGTAGCTGGATGTATTGACTGTGGTGTAGTCAAGGTGCACCCTGAAACGCTTCTGAGCAATCAGGAGTCCCCTCCCAAATGAAAGAAAAAAGAAAATGAGAGAGATAAAGAGAGACAGGAATAAAAGGGAAGATAAAAGAGAAGGCTCAGCCTAAATGGACCCCAAGGTAAGATTTATAAAGTATACAAACAAAAACAGACAAACAAAAAGACTGCCCACTGGCGTCTTCTGCCCCTATAGAGATCCAGACGTGTATAATTCTGATCTCAGGCTGATTTCATGGGTGATCAGTGTTATTTGGTAGGTAATCAGCTCACCCTAGGGTACAGTTTGAAAAGGAGCCTCCTCTTTCTTCCCTGTCATCTTGTCTCCCCCCTGGCTGGAGGTCTTTCTATCCTCACTTATCTTGGGGTGTGTCTTCTCTGCCTCTAGGACATGAATACTTGTTCCATTCCCTAGATTAAGGCAAGTGTCTTCTTGAATTTGCTCAACAATACATTCTAGTCCTCTCTCTGCACACCCTCAGGGATCCCAATAATTCTGACATTGTAATGTTTCATGACAGCATTTATTTCCCTAATTCTGTTTTCATGGCTTCTAAGATGTTTGTTATAGGTCTCCTCCTGATCCTTCTTTTCTATCAGTTTGTTTTCTACATCAACATTTCAAACTTATACCTAATTTACCCTAGCTGTTAGAATATTTAGATTAGATTTTATCTCATTGATAGGATTTTTACGTTTGCCAGATCAGGTCTTACTTCTGCCTTTAGAGATTCTATGTTGCCACTAAACATTTTCTCCAACCTAGCCATAGTCTGGATAACTGTTATCCTGAATTCTATTTCCAACATCTTGCTTATGCCCATATCCAATAGTTCTGTAGCAGAGGTCACAGTCTCTGAATTTTTCCTATGTTAGGGCTTTCTCTTCCTAATTATTCTGGTAAGAGGTGGTTGAGTGAATGTATAGCTGAAAACACCAACCACCATCCAGGCAAGGTCCACCCTGGAAAGTTTCAGAGCAATTGGAAGTCACCAATGAAAAGAGAGAAAAATGAAAAACAACAATAACAACAAGAACAGGCCAGCCAAAATGAGCCCCAATAGTAAGATTTATAAAGTACAAAAAGAGGAATGAACAAATAGACTGACAAAAGAAAAAGAAAGAAAAGAAAATCCCAGCCAATTAACCCTAAGAATAAGATCTATACAGAATATAATCAAAAACAAACAAACAGAAAGACTGACAAAGGAAAAGGAAGAAAAAAAACAAAATAAAAAAGGGGTGATGGGAAGGTGGTTATAATCCCTTGATGTGGATGAGGAAGAATATTTCAGTTCTTCCTATGTGTATCTTTTTATCTTTGTTAGAGGACTTAGCTTTCCAGAGATACAGGGAAATTAAAACTGGTATATATAGAGAGAGGTAGTATTGAAAAGGGAAAAAAGGACTACATTGAAGCTGATTATATATATATATATACACATATATGTACATATATATAGTATATTTGTACTATATATATGTACTATATATATGTACATATATGTGTATATATATATAATCAGCTTCAATGTAGTCCTTTTTTCCCTTTTTTTTTTTTTTTACTATGTTTTTCATAAATATACTATATATATATATATATATACACATATATGTACATATATATAGTATATTTGTACTATATATATGTACATATATGTGTATATATATATATATATATAGTATATTTATGAAAAACATAGTATGCTATATGTATGAAAAAATTCAAGTTAAAAATTACTTCGGGGGGTGCCTGTGCGGCTCAGTGGGTTAAAGCCTCTGCTTTTGGCTCAGGTCATGATCCTGGGGTCCTGAGATCGAGCCCCACATCGGGCTCTCTGCTCCGTGGAGAGCCTGCTTCCTCCTCTCTCTCTCCCTGCCTGCCTCTCTTGCCTACTTCTGATCTCTGTCTGTCAAATAAATAAATAAAATCTAAAAAAAAAAATTACTTTAGGATATGTTGTATTAACATCTAGTTAAAATGGTAAGTAGATAAAAATAAATAAATAAAAGAACAAGAATAAGGGGAATGAATTAAAAAAAAAAGAAAAAAAGAAAATTTTATCTTAGAAATATGCAGGCTGTGAGGCAATACCGGAACTATAATATATTGTTTTCCTCTGATGTTGGGGTTTTACAGTTTTATGGGGACCCTGTGTTTGTTGTCCTCTTGTTCCTTCGGCTTGTCTTCTGGGGGAGGGGCTTGCCACATTGTTTTTCAGTTATGCCTGCTTGGGTGGAGTTGTCCTGCCTTCTCTCAAGGGCCTGCCCTCTGTGGAAACCATTTTTTTTTTTTTTTTTTGCTTTTGCTCTCTGGAGGTTTTTGTTCTCTGGAGGCTTTTTGTGCCTTTTGAGAGGGTTAGAGGAATATAAGTTGTCCACACCCAGACCTCTGCTTCAGAGAGAAGTCACAGTCTGCTCCTCTTTGACTGGCCCAGAACACACAGATTGCCTCTCTCTGTGAACGCTTTTGAACACTGCAGCCTTGCACAGGAGGTGCACACTCCCAGCCACCATCTCAGTGGTAGCTGGAGGCCCCTGCTTATCTCTGCACCTCTGTACCATGAAAACCACAAGTGATAATGGTCTAAGCGAGCCTGGTTCTGGTGGCTGTCATTCTCAGGACCAGTGACTTGAGCCCACACCAGGTGCATTCAGCCTCAGTGATGGTGGAGGCAGTGGAGGTGGCTATGGTAGTCATGGCAGCCACCAGCCCTAGGGGCCACTGACTGGAGCCCTCATGGTCCCACTCTGTTGGGGGCAGGCGCTGCCTTCAGGTGTTGGCTGTGGTCATCTGGGACTGTGGACTTGGGTCCACACCTGTGGCCACCATGTCCCAGCAATCATCCCCAAGATGCCTTTGTTCTCTTTGAGTGCTGTTATCAGTCCCTTCCTGACTCACAGCCACTGGTCTCAAAGTTATTTCTGGTCCCCAAGTGCAGGCATTTTTGCATTGGGCTATTACTTTCCAGTGGCTCACTTCTGGTGGATTACTCCCCCTTCTGTTTATCTTCCCACATTTTTTTGTCTACTCCCTACTCCTATGTACCTTTCCACTGATGATCCTCTGCCCCTGTAGACATCGAGAAGTTTGTAATCTTACATCTCAGGCTGATTTAATTGATGTTCAGAGTGCTGTGGTAGATATCTAGCTCAATTCAGGGGACTAGTTGAAATAAGGTCTCTTATTCCTCCACCATCTTGACCCTCCTTTCAGTTTGCTAATATTTTTTGAGGATTTTTGCATGTACATTCATTAAGAATATTGGCCTGTAATTGTGTGTGTGTATGTGTTCATATGTGGTATTCTGGTTTTGTTATCAGGGTAATACTGGCCTTGTAAAATGAGTTTGGAAGAATTCCCTCCAGTTCAGATTTTTTTTTTTTTTTTTTGGAAGTGCTTGAGGAGGAGATAACTGTTAAATATTTTTGGAATGTTTTTTAGCCTTTAATAGTGAAGCCATCTGGTCCTGGATTATTTTTGTTGATATGGAAGCTTTTGACTACTGAGTCACTCTCTTTGCTGCTAATCAGTCTTCAGATTTTCTGTTTCATCATGGTTTAATCTTGTAAGATTGTATTTTCAAGAAATTTATCCATGTTCATTAGGTTGTCTAAATTGTTGGTGTATAATATAAACAATTATTGTTTTGTGATTGTATTTCTTTACAGAAATACAGAACACAACTTGTAACTTTCCCTGATCATTTCTAATTTTATTTACTTGAGCCCTCAATCTTTTAATTGCCTTTATCTACCTAAAGGCTTATTGATTTTGTTTAAATCTTCAAAGAACCAGCTCTTATTTTCTACTTCTTGCTCTTTTCTACTGTCTTTTAGTCTCTATTTATTTCTACTCTGATTTTATAGTTTGTTCCTTTTTACTAACTTTTAGCTTTGTGTGTCCCTCTTTTTCTAGTTCCTTTAGGTGTAAATTTATATTGTTTATTTGATATTTTCTTGAGCTTTGCATGTATCACTATAAAATTCCTTCTTAGAAGTGATTTTGCTGTACTCCACGGATTTTGGAATATTAAATTTTCATTTTCATTTGTTTCAAGGTATTTGGAATATTACTTGGCCGTAAAAATAACTGAAATCTTGTCATTTTCAACAAATTAAATGGACCTAGAAGGTAAAATGCTAAGAAAATAAGTCAGACAGAGACAAATGTCACATAATTTCAGTCATTTGTGAATTTTTTTTTTAAGATTTCATTTATTTATTTGACAGACAGAGATCACAAGTAGGCAGAGCAGCAGGCAGAGAGAGAGAAGGAAGCAGGCTCCTTGCTGAGCAGAGAGCCCAATTTGGGGCTCGATCCCAGAACCCTGGGATCATGACCTGAGCCGAAAATAGAGGTTTTGACCCACTGAGCCACCCAGGCGCCCCTCATCTGTGAAATTTTAACACATAAAAAAAATAAAGAAACAAAGAAAAATCAAAAGGACAAACTAAAAACCAGACTGTTAAATACAGAGAACAAACTGTTGGTTACCAGAGATGAGGGGAATGAGAAAACGGGTAAAATAGAAAAAAAAAAATTAAGAGCACTGTTATCATGATGAACACTGAGTTATGTATAGAATTGTTCAATCATTATATTGTATACCCAAAACCAATATACCACTGTATGTTAATTACACTTCAAACATAAATAAATAAATAAATAAATAAATAAATAAAATAATTAATTAATTAAAATAATCTGGGGAGGGGGAAGAGTGGGGTTTTGTTTCAGTCTGCTCTCTCTGCAATGTTATGGGATGCTAGCTTGTTAAGAACTTTCTTTTCAATTGTTATAGTCCCATGGGGCCCAGAAACACAAACTCCTCACCACCAGTGCCAGGTTTTCAAAGGATACCTCCTGTGTAGACTACATGTACCTACTGAGTTTTAGTGGGCCATGGGGTGCTTTGGGTCAGGACACAGCTATGGGGGAGTGCTGAATTGCATAACATCTGCCAGCAAGATTTGGTGTGATGGGGCTGCCAGGAAGCACTAGGCTTGGGCAGAGTCTTCTGCTGGGTTTGGTGGGTGACTCTTCACAGGGAATTCAGGGGTGGGGCAAGCAACACAAGCAAGATTGAGGGAGAGTGCAAAAAATGGCCCCTGCCAGTTCCTCCATCCCCAGAGAGATTTCTAACCCCAGCCCCTCTGGCATATGCTTTTTGTTGCATAGGATTTAAGCACTTTTCCACCTGAAAGCCACTCTGTGTTTGTGAGATTCCATCTGCTTGTGGGTTAACACCCCAAAGGTGGGCTACTGTGGGGGACCTCAGGAGTTGAGTTCAGTCTTCAAGTCTTTTTCAGAGAGGACTTTTCTATATGAAGCTGTAGATTTGATGTGTCTGTGGGAGTAGGTAAAATCAGGGTCTTTCTTTACTGCCATCTTGAACTGCCACCTCCTAACAGATATATATTTTTTATTTTTTTCTTTTAGTGGAGTCTTTGGGGTTCTCTATCTATAAGATCATGTCTTTAGCAGAGATAATTCTACTTCCTCCTTTCCAATTTGAAGAGCTTTTGATCTTTTTTTCTTGCTTGATTGCTATGGGTAGGACTTCCAGTACTATGTTGAATAATAGTGGTGAGAGGGAGCATATTACATTGTTTCTGATCTTAGAGCATAGGATTTCAACCTCTCATTATGGAATGTATTGTTAGGTATGGATTTGTCATATATGACTTTCATTGTATTAAAGCACATTTTCTTCATAACCAATTTATTGAGAATTTTTATCATAAAATGATGTTGAATTTGTTAATGCATTTTCTGTAGCTATGGAGAATATTACATAGTTTTTATATTTGATTTTATTAACATGGTGTATCACATATATTCTTTGTAAATGTTGAACCATCTTTGCATACCAGGGATGATCATGGGGCATAATTGTTTTAATGTGATGTTAAATTCAGTTTGCTGGCATTTTGTTAATAATTCCTGCATCTATATTCATTAAAAAAATATAAATTAGCTTGTACTTTTCTTTCTTTTTTTTTTTTCTTATCTGTTTTTGGAATCAGTATAACTCTGGCCCTGTAAAATGAGTTTAGGAGTGTTTTATCCTCTTTAATTTTTTGGAAGAGTCTGCTAAGAATTAATGTTAATTCTTTAACAGTTTGTTACAATTCATCAGTAAAATAATCTTTCTTTCTTTCTTTCTTTCTTTCTTTCTTTCTTTCTTTCTTCTTTCTCTTCTTTTCTAATTATATGTATGTATATTATATATGTGTATATGTTTATATAATTACTGATTCAATCTTCTTATTCTTATTGGTCTGTTCAGATTTTTTATTTCTTCTTTATTGAATTTTGATTGTCTATATGTTTATGAATGTATTAATTTCTTCTATATTTTCCAGTTTATTTACATATATATTTTTTCTTAATAGTCTCAACCTTTTGTATTTCTGTAATGACTTCTGTTTTAGTTGTGATTTTATTGATTTGAGTTCTCTCTCTTTTTTAAATTTGGTTAGTCTAGCTGAAGATTTACCAATTTTGTTTAGCTATTGTAATTTAATTTAATTATTTTATTTAATTTCAATTCCAGTATAGTTAACATGCAGTGTTATATTAGTTTCAGGTGTACAATTTAATGATTCAACAATTCCATACATCACCCAGTGCTCATTATGACAATGAACTCCTTAATCCCCATCGCTTTTTTACCCATCCCCCACCTCTTCCCCTTTAGTGACCATCAGTTTGTTCTCAATAGTTAAGAGCCTGCTCCTTGACTTCTCTTTTTTCCCATTCCTCTTTTGTTTCTTAAATTCCACATATGAGTGAAATCATACGGTATTTGTTCTTCTCAGACTGACTTATTACACTTGGTATTATACTTTCTAGTTCCAACTATGTCATTGCAAATGGCAAGATTTCATTCTTTATATTGCTGAAGAATATTCTATTGTGTATATATACTACTTCCTTAGCCATTCATCTATCGATGGTCCCTAGAACCAGTTCCATAATTCGTTTATTGTAGATAATACTGCTATAAACATATATCTCTTTGAATTAATATTTTTTTGGATAAATATCCAATAGTGTAATTACTGTATCATAGAGTAGTTCTATTTTTAACTTTTTGAGGAACTTCAATATTGTTTTCCACAGTGGCTGCATCAGTTTGCAATCCCATCAACACTGCACAACATTTTCTTTTCTCTCTACATCCTCACTAACACATTTTTCTTGGTTTTGTGTGTGTGTGTATGTGTGTGTGTGTGTGTATGTGTGTGTGTGTTTAATTTAGCTATTAGGACAGATATAATGTGCTATCTCATTGTAGTTTTGATTTTCATTTCCCTGATGGTCAGTGATACTGAGCATCTTTTCATGTGTCTGTTCATCATCTGTATGTCTTCTTTGGAGAAATGTCTGTTTATGTGTTCTGCTCCATTTTTAATTGACTTTTGTTGTTGTTGTTGTTGTTGATGTTGAGTTGTGGAAGTTCCTTATATTATAGAAGTTCCTTATTGATTATGTAATTTGCGATTACCTTCTCCCATTTAGTAGGTTGTATTTTAGTTTTGTTGATTGCTCCTTTGTTCTGCAGAAGCTTTTTGTTTTGATGTAGTCTCAATAGTTTATTTTTGCTTTTATTTCCTTTGCCTCAGGGGACATATCTAGAAAAATGTCCCCATAGCCAATGTCAGAGAAATTACTTCTTGTGCCCTGTTCTAGGATTTTTGTGGTTTTAGGTATCATGTTTAGGTCTTTAGTCCATTTTGGATTTGTTTTTGTGTGTGGTGTAGGAAAAAGATATTTTCATTCTTTTGCATGTAGCTATCCAGTTTTCCCAACACCGTTTTGTTGAAGAGATGCCTTTTTCCCATTGGGTATTCTTTCCTGCATTGTCGAAGATTAATTGACCATATAATTGTGGGTTTGTTTCTGGGTTTTCTATTCAACTCCATTGATCTATGTGTCTCTTTCTGTGCCAGTACCATAGTATTTTGATTACTACAGACTTGTAGTATAATTTGAAGTCTGGAATTGTGATGCCTCCAGCTTTTCTTTTCTTTTTCAAGAATGCTTCAGCTATCAGGGCCTTTTGTGGTTCCATACAAGTTTTAAGATTGTTCTAGTTCTGTGAAAAATGCTGGTGGTATTTTGATAAGGATTGCATTAAATCTGTAGATTGCTGTAATATAAACATTTTAATAATATTTGTTCTTCCAATGCATGAGCAGGAAGATATTTCCACTTTTTTGTGTCTTTTTAAAATTTATTTCATCAATGTTTTATAGTTTTCAGAGTACAGATGTTTAACCACTTGGTTAAGTTTATTCCTGGGTACTTTATTATTTTTGGTCCAATTGTAAATGGGACTGTTTTCTTAATTTGTCATTCTGCTGCTTCATTGTTAGTATACAGAAATGTAACAGATTTCTGTATGTTGACTTTGTATCCTGAGACTTTAATGAATTTATTTTGAGATAAATTTTCATCTATTTAATTGCTTAAAAAATTGATTACTTATTATAATAATGAGAGTGTAGGAAAATGCATATTCCTTAAACTTTTAATAAGAATAAAAATTCTTCTAACCCATTTTGGAAAAAAATATAATATTTATATCCTATATTGTTGGTTCTAAGAAATTTCCTACAGGAACATATGTGAGCAAATATATGTATACAATATTAATTTAAACAATGTTTAATAGCAAAAAATTTGAAACAAAAATAAATAAGATATTCTTTTTAAAAAAATAATTTTATTTATTTGAGAGAGAGAGAAAGAGAGAGAGAGAGAAAGTGCACAAGCAGGAGGAGCAGCAGAGGAGGGACAGAAGTAGGCTTTCCACCGAGCAGGGAGTCCAACTTGGGGCTTGATCCCAGGACCATGGGATCATGACCTGAACCAAAGGCAGATGCTTAATGGACTGAGCCACCAAGGTGCTGAAATAAGATATTCTTATAACAGAATATCATGCAAATATTAAAAAGAATAAAGTGAACTTTTATGTATCAATGTCCTGATAAATATAATAAAATCAAAATGCAGATCAATGAGAATGCCATGGAACTGGTAATGTGGGAAAAGGAAAAGAGTGAGAGAGAAAGAGAGAATCTAGTATCTATCTTTGTAAGAATATAAAAATTTGGTCATGGTGATCACTTTTATGGAAGAGAATAGGAAAATTGGGATGAGGGATAGGAAATCATCTTAATAGGAACACACTAAATTCCATTACACACTTAATTTTTTTGACATATGCATGAATTAATTTAACATTTTTAATTGGAAAAAATAAAGATTCAAGTATTGTATTGAAACATAGGTTGGCATCACTGGTGTGCAAAGACAAAATTCTCAATTTCCAATGTGAATTAGTAGAGTACTGTGATTGCCAAAAATAGATAAAATTTAAATTTCCATAATAGCAATTACACTTTCATATATACCAGACCATGAAAGGAAGTTTCTTAGTTTCATTTTGTTGGGAGAACTGTGTTCATTTCTGGTATTTTATATAATAGATGTGGGAAACAAAGGCAAAATAAAAGTTAGATTTCCTTACTACTTATAGCCCATTCACAATTCCTTGAAACAGGCAGAGCAGCATTCCTCTATGAATTCAGGTGCCTCAATATTAATATTTTGCTAAGGGCAAAAGGCAATCGTAGCTGGACCCTCAAGATCCTGTAAGTTTACTTTAACATATAACATATAAAAATTCCTTTGGAAACTTCATCTCCACCTTCCTAAGATACATTTTGGGAATCATTCCCCAAGCATACGACCCACTGATATATATCAGCCAAAAGCAAATACTTCTGGTGGTCTATATTAACAGGTATGGAGAAAAAAAATATCCTGTCAGGAACAATAGCTGCATACCAGCTACCAGGGGATGTGTTAATTTGCTCAAACAAGGGACACACCTGATTCAGCAGCTGTGATTGAGTCACCACCTGGTTAAGATTATGATAATCCACTTTCATTCTCTAAGACTTATTTGTTTTCTGCATGGGTCACACAGATGAGCTGAATGGGAATGTGGTGGGAATTAACATTCTTGCATTCTTTAAATCCTTGATGGTGGCAACTAATCTCTGAATCCCTCCAGAAATGCAGTATTGTTTTTGGTTTATTATTCTCTTAGGCAGAGACACATTCTAGCAGCTTCTCCTCCTCCTCCTCCTCCTCCTTTTTCTTTTAAAATCTTAATAGCCCTCACTCCACAGCTTATAGAGCCAAAACAGGAATTATGCCAATTGCTGAGTATCAAGTCCAATCATATATTCTGGAATTGTGGAAATAACCACAGGATGGGTTTGAGGAAACTTTGGATCATGTGAAATGGACCTGAGTTAAAACTTCATTGATCATGTGACCTCCAAAAACCCATATTCTGACTGGTGGACCACAGTAACATTTTTAGCCTCCTAAATTTTTTTAAAGATTTTATTTATTTATTTGACAAACAGAAATCACAAATAGGCAGAGAGGCAGGCAGAGAGAGGAGGAAGCAGGCTTCCTGCTGAGCAGAGAGCGATCCCAGGACCCCAGGATCATGGCCTGAGCTGAAGGCAGAGGCTTTAACCCACTGAGCCACCCAGGCGCCCCTAGCCTCCTAAATTGAATGTTGGTACAGAGCCAGTATCCTGTAATACCTGAAAAGTATGGTTATTTCATTTCCCTCAATGCAGTCACCCTGGGAAAAGGCTGTAATTCATTGGGGAGAGGCTGGAAGAAAGATTAAAAGTATAAATTTCTGGCAGTGTCTCAATATCCTCCCTTAAGGAGGTCCAGTCCTCCTTTATTCAGGGGGTTCTGGATCTTCAGATTGTCACTATTCTGGGAATATATTGAGGGTTGTTGACTCTGCTTTTATAATTCAAGTTAGACTTCAGTTCACTTGACCTAGAACACTTCTATTTACACAGATTAAGAAAGAATTTACTAGACTGCCATAATTTTACTTCTGAAGACATCTAGTCAATGCCGTAAGTCTCTGTGAATCAGACGATTCTGAATACTATTTTAACTATGCTATCCATTATAGTAACTGTGCCTACCTTTTCTTTAAGTGCCATCACTTGGCCCCTGCCACCCTGAGGCCCAATTACCCCACTATGCCTTGGTTTCTCAATCCAATAGCAGCAATTCTCACTGTCATTTCTAGCCTATTGTCAAGAACAACCACAGAACCCTTCAAAGATTCTAGGACTCCCCTCAAAAATACATATTTCTAACAGTCATGGTGAAAGATGTGTCCTCTGGATCCCTTTGGAGTGAGTGAACATGTCTTAAATGATAAAATCTATTCTACCATACCACTATCCAATACTTTGAATCTTTTTCTTTGCCTTTTACCTTTTTCTTTACCATTTATCACTTCAACTTCACTTAGTATAGACCAACTTTTGGTCAATGATTCCATGAACCAATCAAATGATTAAATATTTTCTAACCTCCCAAAACTGCAACATTAATCCAGAATCTGTGCTTAGTGGCTCATATATGCAAATTTGGCCTGATTTAACTTTATGTTCCTTGCACCATTTCCCCTACACTCCTTTTATATAAGTTTTTTTTTTCTTTTTTTTTTTTTTTTTCTGGGTATAGTTGACGCAATGTTACATTAGTTTCAGGTATACAACATAGTGATTCAATAGCTCTATAAGTTATGCTCACCACAGCTGTAGCTACCATCTATCACTATAAAATACCATATGACATTATTAATTTTTTGTTCTTTTCATTCCTGAGACTTATTCACTCCCAAACTAGAAACCTATACCTCTCACTCTCATTTGACCATTTTCCCAGTCCTCCTAACTCAGTTTCCTCAAGCAACCATTAGTTTGTTCTCTGCTATGGGTCTGATTCTGCTTTCTGTTTATTGGTTTTTATTCTAAATATGAGTATATGTATTTCATGTGGTAATTGTCTTTCTCCATCTAACCTATTTCAGTTAGCATAATACCCTCTAGGTCCATCCATTTGCAAATGTCAAGATCTCATCCTTTTTTATAGCTGTGTAATATTTCATATTTCTCTCTCCCTCCCTCCCTCCTTCTCTTCTTCCCTCCCCCCCAACACACCTTTATCCAATCATCTATCAAAAGATACTTAGGTTGGTTTCGTATCTTAGTTATTGCAAATAATCCTGCAATAAATGTGGAGAGGTCTATATCTTTTTCATTTGGGGGGGGTAAATACCTATTAGTGTAATTAATCAATCATATAGTATTTATATTTTTATTTTTTTGAGGAACCTCCATACTGTTTTCCACAGTGGCTGCACCAGTTTGCATTTCCAAGAGTGCATGAGAGTTACTTTCCCCTTGCATCCTCACCAATATTTGTTATTACCTGTCTTTGTGATTTTAGCCATTCTGACAGGTGTAAGGTCATGTCTCACTGTAGTTTTGATTTGCATTTTCCTGGTGATAATTGACGTTGAGTATCTTTTCATGTGTCTATTGACCATTTGTATGTCTTCTTTGGAAACATTTCTATTCATAGAACTTCTACCCATTTTTTAAATTGGATGTGTGTGTGTGTGTGTGTGTGTGTGTGTATGTGTTTGTGTTGGGTTGTTAAGTTATTTATATATTTTGGTTATTAACCTCTTATTGTATATATCACTTATAAATATTTCCTCTTACTCAGTAGTTTGCCTTTTTGTTTTATTGATGGTTTCCTTTGCTGTGCAAAAGCTTTTTAATACTAATATTTGTATGGAACCACAAAATACCCTGAATAGCCAAAGCAATCTTGAGAAAGAAGAATGAAATAGAGGTATCACAATCTCAGATTTCATTATATGCTACAAACAGGTAGTAATCAAAATAATATGGGACTGGTAGAAAATAGACACATAGATCAATGGCATAGAATAAAGAGTTAAGAAATAAACCCATGCTTATATGATCAATTAATCATGACAAAGGGGGCAAGAATAAACAAAGGAGAAGACAGTCTCTTCAATAAATGATACTGAGGAAATCAGACAGCTATATGCAAAAGAACCAAGCTTTCTAACACCAAATAGAAAAATAAACTCAAAATGGATTTGAGACTTAAATGTGAGACATGAAGCCATAAAAATCCTACCAGAAAACATTTTTCTAAATATGTCTCCTAAGGCAAGATAGACAAAAGCAAAAATAAACTATTAGGACTACATTGACCCATAGTTTTAATAGTCATTTTCACGCATTCTCCATATTTCTGCTGGTATAAATTGCAAACACCATGTAATTCTTTAGAAGTGTGATGTATCTCCTCACTGACCACACTTTTCCCCTCATCTTTTAGAGCTTGCTAGGACTTGTCTAGTCTTGGGTGTAGAACCAAAAATGAGAAGGGTAGATGGGTTCTGAGGAAAACTATCAGTGTCTCTTATAAGATAAGATCCACTCAAGGGAGACATTACAGTTTCCTCAGGCAAAGAAAGGTTAATTTCATACAGGGGTAGGGAGACTGCCCTTACTGGCAAAGAAGATTCATCAGACCATATAGACTCACCAGAATGTATAGACTCTCTAGCTTCTTCAGTCTTCCTGCATTTCCTCATTCCATTCCATTTCCAAGATTCCATTCCTCCCTAATCAATGTACTCACTTTAAGACCAGATATTCAGAGGTGGGAATTCAATTTGTGTTATAATTTAACCATTTGAAAGATTAGATTCTTGGTTTGTTTTTCAGCAATGCCATCTCTGCAACTGCAAGAGATGAGTTTCTTTCAGGGCATACATAGAAGTTTTCAAGTCATTTATGTGGTGCTTCACCTGGGAATTTGAATCTCTGAGCTTATACCATTCTTTTTCTACTATGTAATATATATACATATATATATATATATATATATATATATATATATATATATATGTGTGTGTGTGTGTGTGTGTGTGCATGTGCATATAGACTTTTCTGCCTCTTTCTTTCTCTACCTTCAGGAACTTCTGTATGAATAACATGACTTTTCATTGTGTCTCATAATTCCTGGTGGCTTTCCTTGCTTATTTATTTATTTATTTATTTATTAACATATACTGTATTATTTGTTTCAGGGATAGAGGTCTGTGATTCACCAGTCTCACACAATTCACAGTAGTCATCATAGCACATAATCCCCCCAATGTCCATCACCCAGGTACCTCATTGTTCCCACCGCTCTCCACTCCAGCAAACCTCAGTTTGTTTCCTGAGATTTAGAATCTCTTATGGTTTGTCTAACTCTGCTTTGTCTTGTTTCATTTTTTCCTTCCCCTACGATTTTCTGTATTGTTTCTCAAATTCCTCATGTTAGTGAAATCATGTGATAATTGTCTTTCTCTGATTGACTTTTTTTGATTAGCATAATACCCTCTAGTTCCATCCATGACATTGCAAATGGCAAGATTTCAGGGTTTTTGATGGCTGCATAATATTCCGTTTTATATATATACCACTTATTCCCTATCTATTCATCTACTGATAGACATCCAAGCTCTTTCCATAGTTTGGCTATTGCTGTAAGTATTCAAGTGCATGTGCACCTTTGGATCATTAATTTTGTATCTTTGGGATTTATACATAGTAGTGTGATTGCTAGGTTGTAGGGTAGTTCTATTTTCAACTTTTTAAGGAACCTCCACACTGTTCCAGAGTGACTCCACAGCTTGCATTCCCATCAAAAGTGTAGGAGGCTCTGCATCTATTGTTTCCTGACTCGTTGATTTTAGCCATTCTGACTGGTGTTAGTTGGTATTTCACTACAGTTTTGATTTGTATTTCCCTGATGCTGAGTGATGTTGAGCACTTTTTCATGTGCATGTTGGCCATTTGGATGTCTTCTTTGCAGAAATGTCCATTCATGTCTTCTGCCTATTTCTTGATTGGATTATTTGTTCTTTGGGTATGGAGGTTGATAAGTTCTTTTTTTGATACTAGCCCTTTTATCTGATATGTCATTTGCAAATATCTTCTCCCATTCTATCAGTTCTCTTTTGGTTTTGTTGACTGTTTCCTTTGCTGTGCCAATGTTTTTATCTTGATGAAGTGCCAATAGTTCACTTTTGTGCTTGCTTCCCTTGATTTTGGCGATGTTTCTGGGAAGAAATTTCTGTGGCTGAGGCCAAAGAAGTTGCTGTCTGTGTTTTCCTCAAGGATTTTGATGGATTCTTTCCTAAGATTTAGATTTTTCATCTATTTGGAGTCTATTTTTGTGTGCGGTGTAAGGAAATGGTCCAGTTTCATGCTTCTGCATATGGCTGACCAGTTTCCCTAACACCGTTTGTGGAAGAGGCTATCTTCTTTCCATTGGACATTCTTTCCTGCTTTGAGGAAGACTGATTGACCATAGAGTTGAGAGTCAATTGCTGGGCTCTCTATTCCATTCCATTTCATTTATCTGTGTGTCTGTTTTTGTGCCAGTACCATACTGTCTTGATGATTAAAGCTTTGTAATAGAGCTTGGAGTCTGGAATTGGCTTTCCTTTTCAACATTCTTCTGGCTATTCAGGGTCTTTTCTGTTTCCATACAAATTTTAGGATTATATGTTCTATTTCTTTGAAAAAAAGTTGATGGTATTTTGATAGGGATTGCATTAAAAGTGTAGATTGCTCTAGGCGGCATAGGCATTTTCACAATATTTGTTATTCCAATCGATGAGCCTGGAACGTTTTTCCATTTCTTTGTGTCTTCCTCAATTTCTTTCATGAGAATTCTATAGTTTCCTGAGTACAGATTCTTTGCTTCTTTGGTTAGATTTATTCCTTGGTATCTTATGGTTTTGGGTGCACTTGTAAATGGGATTGACTCCTTGATTTCTCTTTCTTTCTTGTTGGTGTATAGAAATGCAACTGATTTGTGTGCATTGATTTTATATCCTGACATTTTACTGAATTCCTTGTATCAGTTCTAGCAGTTTTGGGTGGCATCTTTTGGGTTTTCCACATAAAGTATCATAAATTCTGCAAAGAGTGAGAGTTTGACTTCTTCTTTATGGATTCAGATGCCTTTTATTTCTTTTTGTTTTCTGATTGCTGAGGCTAGGACTTCTGGTATTGTGTTGAATACCAGTGGTGATAGTGGACAGCCCTGCCATGTTTCTGACCTTAGGGGAAAAGCTCTCAGTTTATGCCTATTGAGAATGATATTTGCTGTGGGTTTTTCATAGATGGCCTTGATGATATTGAGGTATGTACCCTTTATTCCTACACTGTGAAGAGTTTTGATTATTAAAGGATGCTGTATTTTGTCACATGATTTTTCTGATTCTATTAAATCTAAAGAATCATATGATTCTTGCTCTTTATTTTATAAATGTATTATATCACATTTACTAATTTGGGGATGTTAAACCAACCTTGCAGCCCAGGAATAAATCCCACGAGGTTGTGATGAATAATCCTTTTGATATACTGTTGAATCTTATTGTCTAGTATTTTGGTGAGAATTTTTGCATCCATATTCATCAGGGATATTGACCTATAAATCTCTTATTTGTGGGGTCTTTATCTGGTTTTGGAATCAAGGCAATTCTGGCCTATAAAGTGAGCTTTGGCATTTTCCTTCCATTTCTATTTTTTTTAACAGTTTCAGGAGAATGAGTATGAATTCTTCCTTAAATGTTTGGTAGAATTTCCCTGGGATGCCATTTGGCTCTGGGATCCTGTTTGTTGGGAGATTTTTTATTACTGCTTCAATTTCCTTACTAGTTCTTTGTCTGTTCAGGTTTTCTATTTCTTCCTGGTTCACTTGTGGTAGTTTCTACATCTCTATGAAGGCATTCATTTCTTCCAGATTGTCTAACTTGATGGCATATTGTTTCACATAATATGTCCTCATAATTGTTTGTATTTCTTTGGTGTTGGTTGTGATCTCTCCCTTTTCATTCTTTATTTTATTAATTTGCATCCTTTCTCTTTTCTTTTTGATAAGTCTGTCCAGGGTTAATCAATATTAATTCCTTCAAAGAACAAGCTCCTAGTTTTGTTGATCTGTTCTACTCTTCTTTTGATTTCTATTTCATTGATTTCTGCTTTTATCTTTATTATGTCTGATATCCTGCTGGATTTAGGCTTTCTTTGCTTTTCTTTGTTCAGTTCCTTTAGGTGTAGGATTTGGTTGTGTATTTGAGACACCTATTGTTTCTTTAGAAAGGCTTATATTGCTATATACTTTCTTCTTAGGACTGCCTTTGCTTCATCTCAAAGATTTCAAACTGTTGTGTTTTCATTTTCATTTGTTTTCATGATTTTTAAAAAAATATTCTTTAATTTCCTGGTTGGCCCATTCATTCATTAGTAGGATGCTCTTTAGCCTCCATGTATTTGAGTTCTTTCCAAATTTCCTCTTGTGATTGAGTTCTGGTTTCAAAGCCTTGTGTTCTGAAAATATGCAGGGAATGATCCCAATCTTTTGGTACCTGTTGAGAGTGGTTTGTAATCCAGGAGGTGATCTCTACTGAAGAATGTTCTATGTGGACTAGAGAAGAATGTGTATTCTGTTGCTTTGGGATGGAATGTTCTGTATATATATGTGATGTCTTTCTGGTCTAGTGTGTCCTTTAAAGCCTTTATTTCCTTGTTGATCTTTTGCTTAGATGTTCTGTCCATTTCAGTGAGGAAAGTGTTAAACTCTGCTACTATTACTGTTACTATTACTATTATTATCAATGTGTTTCTTTCGTTTTGTTATTTTTTTCTTATTTTTTCTTTTTAATTTTTATAAAATTTTTTAAATTAACATATAATGTATTACTTGCCTCAAGGGTACAGGTCTGTGATTAGTCATTAGTCTTACACAGTTCACAGGACTCACCATAGCACATACACTCCCCAAAGTCCATAACTCAGCCACCCTATCCTTTCCCCCCTTCCACCTCCAAGTAACCCTCAGTTTGTTTCCTGAGACTAAGAGTCTCTTATGGCTTGTCACCCTCCCTGGTCCCATCTTGTTTCATTTTTTTCCCCTCCTTACCCCCACGACCCCCTGCTCTGCCTCTCAAATTCCTCATATCAGAGATCATATGATAATTGTCTTTCTATGATTGACTTATTTTGCTTATCATAATACCCTCTAGTTCCATCCACATCGTTGCAAATGGCAAGACTTTTTTAAGGCTGCATAATATTCCATTGGCTTATACAATTGGCTGCTTCTATGTTAGGGGCATAGATATTTAAAATTGTTTGATCTTCTTATTGGACAGACCCTTTAAGTATGATATAGTGCTCTTCCTCCTCTTTTATTATAATCTTTGGTTTAAAATCTAATTTGTCTGATATAAGGATTGACACCACAGCTTTCTTTTGGTGTCCATTAGCATGGTAAATGGTTTTCTACCCCTCACTTTAAATCTGGAGATGTCTTTGGGTCTAAAATGAGTCTCTTGCAGACAGAATGTCGATGGGTCTTGCTTTTTTATCCATTCTGATACCCTGTGTTTTTTGATTGAGGCATTTAGCTCATTTACATTCATGGTAACTATTGAAAGATACGAATTAAGTGTCATTGCCTGTAAGGTGACTGTTACTGTATATTGTCTCTGTTCCTTTCTGGTCTACGTAACTTTTAGGCTCTCTCTTTGCTTAGAGGACCTCTTTCAATATTTCCTATAGGGTTGGTTTGGTGTTCACAAATTCTTTTAGTTTTTGTTTGTCCTGGAAGATTTTTATTTCTCCTATTTTCAGTGACAGCCTGGTTGGATATAGTATTCTTGGCTGCGTTGTTGTTGTTGTTGTTTTTCTCACTTAGTGCTCTGAATATATCATGCCAGTCCTTTCTGGCCTGCCAGGTCTCTGTTGATAGATCTTCTGCTAATCAAATATTTCTATCATTATATGTTACAGACCTCTTGTCCTGAGCTGCTTTCAGGATATTCTCTTTGTTTCTGAGACTAGTAAATTTTACTATTAGATGACAGGGTGTAGACCTATTTTTATTGATTTTCAGGGGGTTCTCTGTGCCTCCTAGATTTTGGTGCCTGTTTCCTGTCCCAGATTATGGAAATTTTCTGCTATAATTTCTCCAATGTACCTTCTGCCCCTTTCTCTCCTTCTTCTTCTTCTTCTTCTTCTTCTTCTTCTTCTTCTTCTTCTTCTTCTTCTTCTGGGATCCCAGTTATTCTCACATTGTTTTGTCTAATGGCATCATTTATCTCTTGAATTCTCCCCTCATGATCCAGTAGTTGTTTATCTCTCTTTTTCTTGGCTTATTTACTCTCCATCATTTGGTCTTCTATATAAGTAATTCTCTCTTTTGCCTCATTCATATTAGCAGTAAAAGCCTCCTTTTTTTTTTTTTTGCACCTTATCAATAGCTTTTTGGATTTCAACTTTGTTAGATTTTAGTTCTTTTATTTCTCTACAAAGGGATTCTTTAGTATATTCTATGCTTTTTTCAAGCCCAGGTAGTATCTTTATAATCATCATTCTGAACTCTAGTTCTGACATCTTACTAATGTTCATATTGATTGAATGACCCTTGCAGTCAGTACCACCTCTTCTTCTTCTTCTTCTTTTTTTTTTTTTTATTTGAGGTGAATTCTTCCGTTTTGTCATTCTTCCAGAAAGTGGTCACTTTTCTGTTCATAGAATTGCTGCTGCTCTTTTCTTCAATCTCCCGTTGAGTTGTAGGTGTTCAGAATGGTTTGATAACTATCTAGCTGAATTCCTGGGAGCAGATGATATTTAGGTCTCCTACTCCTTTGCCATCTTGCTCCTCCTTCTTTCTCTGTCTTTTCATTCTTTTTTGTCTTGTTTTGTTTTTCTGACTGGATAACTCCTTCAGGTCACTAATTCTTTTGCATGGTGAAATCTATTTTTGAAACTCTTTACTGAATTCTTTTGTTTAGTTATTATAATTTTATAATCTAGAATTTCTGTTTCATTCTATTTGATAGTTTCTATTTCTTTGTCAAACTTCTGTTCTTGTTCAGACATTGTTTTACTAATTTTGTTTAGTTGTCTTTCTTGTTTCCTCACAGTTCCCTAACTTCCAAAAGGGAATTATTCTGAATTCTTTGTCTGAGAGTTCATAGAGCTCCATCTCTTTAGCATGAGTTAGTTGAACTTTTTTGTTCCATTTGGTGGTGTCATAATGACCTGGTTTTTGTGATTTTTGATCCCTTATGTTGGTATATGTACATTTGAATAATAGGTCCTTTCCCAGACTTTCCAGATTTCTTTGGCAGAGACAGCTCTTTACCGGTCAGCTCATTTAGGTTTCTGTGTATGTCTGCTGGGAATTTCCTTAAGCATGAAGGGCCTGATGGTATGGCCTATTTTGGGGTAAGGCAACTGTTTGAGCCCTGAAGATGGTGACAAGGAGTATTCCACTGGCTGAGAATAGTTGAATCAGACTGCTGGCTTTGTTCCTTACCACATGGGACTGTAGCATGGGCTTCATGGTTGTGTGAGTTCTCTGGTTAGGCTTACTGAGTGTTCTGGTACTACTTTTAGTAATAAATGGGGATATTAATTAGCTTCCCTGCCCTGACAGGATGGCAGTCCAAACACCAGGTCCTGAAAGCTCATTGTTTGGGGGCTTAAATAAGGGCTGAGTGTCCACTAAATTCTTCGGTTAGAAAAGACTACTAATTTTGCTCTGTAGCTGGGAGAAGCTAAGGGATATCTCTGTTCAATTGCCATTGCACATAGAACTGTTGAATGAGCTACACAGCTTCCTGCATACTCTGGTTAAGTTCTCTGGGCATACAGGCTGAGGCTATATTCATCAATGATAGGAATTACAAAATAGATTCCCTGCCCAGACAGTGGAAGCAACAGCAACAACAACAACAACAACAACAACAAACCTCCCAAACCAGTAAAGTTCTTTGTTGTCTTAATCCAAGCCAACCCACACTCCAAGTTATGTGGCTAACCAGAGTCATTGGGTTTGATCTGAAAACTATCTGCTAGGTCAGCTTTTCTGGGAGCTCATACACTGCTGGTCCACACAACTTTCAAGTATTTTCATCAGCCTTTATAGCCATGGGACTAGAAGACACTCTCCACAGCAGGCAGAGCTGTATCTCAACCACCTTGCCTGAGATAGAGGAAGAGTGATTACTCAGGTTACTTTCGATATCCCAAATAAACTTTCCCACTTAGAGGGGCTGGGAACTACCCTTGGTCTTGTCTATAAATTAATTCTCCCTTCCTGTGCATAGCATGGAAAGCCTCCATATCCAATACAAAGGCTCCATATCCAGTACTGATTTTATTCTGGGGACAATCAACTCTGCCTTCCAACCTTTTTGCTCAAGCACCACGGGGTCATACTGATTCCAGGAGTTGTAACCAGCCCTTCTGATCAGCCCCCTTCTGGGGCTGGAAGGCATTCTCCATGGTGGGTGTGGCTATGACTCAGCACCTTGTCTGGGCATGGGCAAGCTGGGATCTAGTGCCAGAAAAACTCCTTGAGGATTCAAATCAGACCAATCTGAACTTCACTGAGTTCACTGGTCAGAGTATGCCCCAGACTTGATTCTATCCATGAACAAACCCACGTTGGGATTACTAGTTTGGTACCATAGGTAAAACGTTTGGTCTTTTAGGATCTGTATGCTGGTTGTTGGAAGTCTTTCCCCACTACTATCTTATGGAAAGATTCCTAATGTCTGGGTGTTGTAGATTTCCCTGTAGTACCTGTGATGCAAGACAGAAGAGGGATTCCCACAAAGTGACACATATTTCTGGGGAAGACTGGTTTCTCTCTTTGGGTTCTCTTTTCCCACTGGGGGAAATCAGAGGCTCAGGGGAGATATATACATAAGTTGCTGCACTGGTCTGTGTATTGGCAATGAGTAAACCTTTAGCTGCTTCTCTTACACTTCTAGTACAGTCTTTTTTTGTCTCTGTGGTGCAGAGAGGTGCTTCAGCCTTACTCTTGTGTTCTGGGATTCCCTCTCTTCCTTTGCTCTTGAATAGATATTACTTATTCTTCTTGTGAGGGTAGTGAGGTTAGGAATGACCTATGTTATCATCTTGATGACATCACTTTATTTTGTGCATTTCTATTGCTACATCACACTGTGGGCTATTAGTGCTCTCTTTACTACTGGAAATAGATTAATTGATCTATTTAAATCTAATCAAACTAGAGAACCAACTCCAGGATCCGTAGAACCAATTGAGACAATTCAGCCTTAAGGGTTTGTTCTTTCAAAGCACCTCAGAGCTTAAGCACGTTTTATCTTTAGAAAAATGTTTGTGACCCCTGGAATCTAGACTACGAAGAACTTCTATTCTTTGTGGGATATGATAGTGCTACTTCTCCTTTCCCCCTTCATTCCATATGTGCCAAAAACTTAAAAATATTTATTAGAAAAGAATGTGAAGGAAGATGAAATAGAAAACAAATTTAGAAGCTAATGATGAGTTGATCTCAAACTTCTTACCTGTCTAACTTTTTTTCTTAAGCAATCATATGTTCCCTGTGGGAGCATATGCATGCAATGTATGTTTTTTTTCCTTTCTCTGTACTTTATTTGAAAACCTGTCCAGAAGGGATGTTGGAATAGCAATGAGGAAGGAGCTGCCAAGTTTGGTGATTCATTTCTATGTAGCCTGAGGCCATTTATATCTCTATAAGCCCACATCATTTATGGCAGTTTCTTCATTTCTGTGCAGCTCTTTCTCCAGGAAACAGAGCCAGGGAAAATTTGGTGGAGAAATATGCAAAGGTAGAATGCAGAATGTCTCCCTTTCGTTTCCTTCTCCAAAAGCAAAAGCAAAAGCAAAATAAGACAAAACAAAGAAACCACAACAACCCACTGTATCCTGGTAAGGCAAGTCAGTTAGTATAGGTTTTGTGAAAATTCTTGTAATCATGAAAACTTTTGTAAGCCCAAATTATCAAAGAAGTTTGTCAAGACAGCTTATAACTGTGTGACTGGAATATGGAGAAAACTATAAACACACAGATCAAAGACTTCCCTGGCTGGCATGAGGGGAGGGGAAAATTCTATTGTCTGTGTGTTTTGGGGAATAATGAATTGGCTACAATCAGGAAGTTGAATGGTGAGATTTAAGAGATTTTTAGCAGAAGGATAGAGAAGACATGAAAGTACATAAAATGTACTTTCATATTTTCCATATAGAACGGACAACTAATTTTGAATCCCAGGACCCCTTAACATCTAACTTTTTGATCATGAGGTAGACTATGGGAAACAACCATGAGCTGAAAGTCCATGTGCCTAGTTTCTAATTTGAGTTTTGACTGGAAATCTGTGTGAAATATGGTAAGATGGGAAGAACAGTTTGGAATGGTTTTGGCTCTCTGATCCTGAAAAAAAAAACAAAAAACAAACTAGTATCCCTCTATGCCTCAGGTTTGTCAGTTCCAAAGTTAGTAGTTGAGGACACATGAGTTTTCAAGACCCCATGAAATACATCTTATCTATGTCTGTGATTTAACATTTGGAAGAGTCAGTCATCAAGTAGCTGAACATTGTGTGTTTGTTCTTCAGAGTACATTCTCCATCCTTTTCTACTCTTCTTTGCTTGGTTGGGCAAACCCTTTGGTGATGCCAAATAATTTCCTTACTGTGTCCTTTCTGTTTTGTTATTTCCTCTCCTTGATGTAGATTTAAACTGTGGCTTGGTTCTAACAAAAAGAGTATGGTAAAGGTGATGAATTCTTCCCTCCATGGTATGTTGTGTTGTCTAAGACTCTACCTTAGCAGAATGAAGCTAGAAACTCCCTCTTGCTGGTGTTGAAGAAATAAATTGCCATGTGGTGGGAGGCCTGTGAACGGTCATATGGGGGAGAACTCTAGTAGTTGAGAATAGACATTGATTAACACCCAACAACACCCAGGGAAATTAATTCAGCCAACAACCTGAAGGAAGTGAATATTTCCTCAGTTGAACCTTTAGTGACAGCCCAGCTCTGGCTGACAGCTAGATAGTAGCCTGATGAGACCCTGAACCAGATAATCCAGCTGACCTATGCCTAGGCCTGTGACCTGCAGAAAGTGTAAGATAACAAATACATATTGTTTTAAGCTGTTGATTGTGTTAGTTTCTTACATAGCAAGACATTCTACTACAGTCAATTTCTTTGTACCTCACTTGGAATGGGTTCCCTTCTCTCTTGCTTCTAATTCATTCAGTCAGTGGGAGGCACAGGATATCAGAAGATGATAGATGGGTGAAGTTGGTGTATTCATTCTCATTCATTCACTCCTCCCTTTGCTTCATACAGAGCAAGCTGCCCTCAGACCCCCCTCTTGGGGTCAGGAACCATTTACTTCCTTTGCCCTGTCAGGCTCACTTGACTGTTATTACTACCTCCATTTGTGCTCTTCCTATGCCATGACCACACTTTTGTAAACAGTCCCTTTATGAATTCTTTCCAAATAACCCAAATAGATGAGCTATCTTCTTCCTAATGTGTCTGAATGGTGTAAGAAACTTTCATATGGTTTCACTTGTATGAAACATAAGCAATAGCACAGAGGAACATAGGGGAAGGGAGGGGCATCTGAAGGGGGAGAAATCAGAGAGGGAGATGAACCATGAGATACTATGGACCCCAGGAAATGTACTGAGGGTCTCAGAGGGGAAGGGGATGGGGGGAGTGGGTAACAGGGTGATGGATATTAAGGAGGCTACATGTTGTGATGTGTACTGGTTGTTATACATAAGTAATGAATCATTGAGCACTACATCAAAAACTAATGATGTACTATACAGTGGCTAACAGAACATTAAAAAAAGAAAGAAAGAAAGAAAGAAAGAAAGAAAGAAAGAAAGAAAGAAACCTTCAAGAACAACTATTAAATGAGATTCTTTTCTTGCTCCCAGCAAATACAATGAGGAAAAATGAAACTAAAATATCTATGACAGATACCCATTGTGCTTATAGACTGGTTGATAATAAACTACTTCTTATAGGGGTGCCTGGGAGACTCAGTGGGTTAAACCTCTGTCTTCAGCTCAGGTCATGGTCTCAGGGTCCTGGGATCGAGCCCTGCATCAGGCTTTCTGCTCAGTGGGGAGCCTGCTTCCCCCTCTCTCTCTGTCTGCCTCTCTGTCTATTTGTGAGCTCTATTTCTGTCGAATAAATAAATAAAATCTTTAAAATAAAATCTTAAAAAAATAAACTACTTTTTATGGAAAATTCTGAAAAGTTTCCTTGGGATTTGAAAAGTAGAGGCCTGTGTCTTCAAGGAATGGAGGTTAAATTGGGCCATTCCAGCAAGAAAGTCAACGACATAGAAACCTCTAAATTAATGTGCCATTATTGCTAAATTTATGTGCCATTGCCAAGTATGTGCTACATACTTGCATAGTGAAAACTGTATACATGAGAGGTTTGCACAGCTTCCAGAAGAAGAGAAAAAGGGAAGAAGCTGACACTCATGGATTCTGTTTGGTGCTCTGTGGGAAATGAGCTCATTCCATGCCTGCCATTGTGATGTGATGCCTTATATTTTAATATCTTGGTTGCTGCTGTCACTTATTGAGAATCAATTATGCATTCAAGGTATGACACTATAGTACCTGCGTAGTCCTCACACTGGTCTGTAGAGATGAAGTGGTTGAGGTCCAGAGAGGTGATTCAAGTTCACAAAGCAAGTATTTGACAAAACCTCAATTTGAACTTATTTGTCTGACTCACACTTCATACTCAGTTCACATTGTTTCAGATTTCATTCAAAGAAAGTGAGAGCTTAACTTAGGGCTTGGATCATGAACCAGTTCACATTGTTTCAGATTTCATTCAAAGAAAGTGAGAGCTTAACTTAGGGCTTGGATCATGAAAAGGTAATGGTCTAAATTCCAGCAAAAGCTTACTGAAAAAATAATGTTCCTTTGATATAGAAGTGTAAATATTACCTTGGTTTATGAACATGCCCATCATTATTTCTTGTTGCCTAAAATAAGCTGAGATATGTGTGTCCTTTCAGCCTGTCATGTACATTAACAAAAAACATGCATTGAGCCCATTTTGTGTCATTTTATCATGATGCTTATTGACTCAAGGAGGAAATGTTGCCTATTAAGTTTTACATTAATTAGAAACCCTATAACCCATTAAGAAATTATTTAGTTTTGCACTGCTTCCAATGGCAGGTGTCTTTCAGATGAAGGCTGAGAAAGACATAGCCTCTATTAATATCTCATCACAAGCACTCTGAGATTTTAGGACATATGCTTAACTGTGTTGGCAAATAGATTAACCTACACTCATTCTACATCCAGGAGTGATTATGGTTTTTTTTCTCTGTTTTTTTTTTTTTTTTTCTCTTCTCCTCCTCCTTTCCATATACCCCTCCAAATGATGCCTAATGACATTAGTGTCCTTTTTGACATGAGTGGCTGATGTTTACTCATCATAGGTGTTTGTCCCAACATATATCAGTGGATCCTGGAAATATCTATGGCACAGATCTCTGGGAAAAGTGTATGTTGACTCCTGGCTCCCAGGGGAATTTCTTCCAGGATTTTAGGGGCTATGTTTTCCCATAATGCTGAGGAAAAAGATAACACATATAGGCTTTCTTATGATATTTATAAAATGGCTTGAGGTAAAAATCTATAGACAACATAACTTTACACCTAAAGAGCAAGAAATAGAATGATCAAACAAACCCAAATGAGAAAAAGAAAAAAAAGGATTTAATAAAGATTAGAGCAGAAATAAGTGATATAGGAACACCTTGGTGGCTCAGTCGGTTGGGTGTCTGACTCTTGATTTTGGCTCAGGTCATGATCTCAGGGTTGTATGATTGATCCCTGCAATGGGCTCTGCCCTGTGTGTCAAGTCTGCTTGAGATGATCTTTCTGCCCTGCCCCCTGCTTGTGCTCTTCCTTGCTCTCTCTCATTAAAAAAGAAAGAGAGAAAAAAGAAAAGAGAAATTTAAAATAATACTCCAGTAGAATAGATCAATGAAATCAGCAGATAGTTTTCTGAAAAAATCAACAAAATTGATACACTTCTAGTCAGACTCATAAAATAACACAAAAGAGGAAGGGCTTAAATGAACATAACCACTAATGAGACCAAAGAAATAATCAACACCACGGAAATAAGAACAATTATAATGGGCTTTATAATATTAATATTATATTAATTAAGATTGATACAAATTTTATGCCAACAAATTAGACAACCTAGAAGAAATAGATAAATTCATAGAAACATATAACCTACAAAATTGAAGCAAGAAGAAATACAAAGTTTGAACAGGACTATTACTAGCAATGGATTTGAATCAGTACTCAAGAAACTCCCAACAAACCAAAGTCCAGGACGAGATGGCCTCATAGAAGAATTCTACCAAACATTCAAAGAAAAGTTAATACTTGTTCTTCAAACTATTCCAAAAAATAGACAAGGAATAAAAACTTTAAAATTAATTTTATGAGGCCAGCATTACCCTTTAATAAAACCAGATAAAGACACTATATATCTGATGGATATAGATTTAAAGATCCTCAACAAAATACTAGCAAATTGAATTTAACAATATATTTAAAAAATTCACCAGAATCAAATTGGATTTATTTCCAGGATGCAAAGGTGGTTCAATATTTGCAAATCAATCAATGTGATACATCACATCAATAAGAAAAAGGATAAAAACTCTATAATTTCAATACATGTAAAAAATCATTTGACAAAGTACAACATTCATTCATGATAAAAACTCAACAAAGTAGGTTTAGAGAGAATGTATCTCAACATAATAAAGGCCACATATGAAAAACAAAACAAAACACCAAAACTAACATCATCTGGAATGAGGAAAAATTGAGAGTTTTTTTCCTAAGGTCAGGAACAAGAGAAGCCTATCCTCTTTCAATACTTTTATTCAACATAGTACTGGAAGTCCTATTCACTACAATCAGATGACAAAAAGAAATACAAGGCATCCAAATTGGTAATGAAGAAGTAAAATTTCTATTTGCAGATGACATGAAAATATGTATAGAAAAACCCTAAAAATGTACCAAAAATCTAGAACGGATAAATTAATTCAGTAAAGCTGCAAGATACAAAATAACTGTATAGAAATGTGTTGCATTTCTATACACCAGTAATGAAGCAGCAGAAAGGAAAATTAAGGAGTCAATCCCATTTACAATTGCACTGAAAATAATAAAGTACCTAACAATCCAGTACTTTACCAAAGAGGTGAAAGACTCATACTCTGAAAGCTGTAAAACATTGATGAAGGAAAATGAAAAAGATACAAGGAAATTGGAAGAACAAATATTGTTAAAATATCTACACTACCCATGGTAGTCTACATATTTAATACCATTCCAATTGAAATACAAACAGCATTTTTTTCAGAACTAGAATAACAGTCCAGAAATTTGTATGCAACAACAAAAAACCCTGAATGACTGAAGAAATCTCGAGAAAGAAAAACAAAACTGGAGGTATAACAATCCCAGACTTCGAGTTATATTACAAATGTGCAGTAATTAAGACAATATGTCACTGGGACAAAAATAGACACATATATTAGTGGAACAAAATAGAAAACCCAGAAACAAACCCATAATTACATAGTCATTTAATCTTTGACAAAGGGGGGAAGAATATCCAATGAGAAAAGTCAGTCTCTTCAATGAATTGTGTTGGGAAAACTGGACAGCTACATCCAAAAGAATAAAAATGAACTACTTTCTTACAGTATAAACAAAAATAAATTCAAATATACTAAAGACCTAAATATTATACCTGAAACCATAAAAATCCTAGAAGAGAGCACAGGCACTAATTTCTCTGATATTAGTTTTACCAAAATTTTTCTAGAAATGTCTCCTGAGGCAAAGGAAACAAAACAAAAAATAAACTCTTGGGACTACATCAAAATAAAAAGCTTCTGCACAGCAACAAAGGAAACAAGCAACAAAACTGAAAGGCAACTTCCTGAATGGAAGAAGATATCTGTGAATGACAAGTCTAAAAAAAGGTTAGTATCCAAACCAAACCAAACCAAACAGACAAAATTAACCCATTGTATACGAAATTCACCGTATTTACTAACTCTACCAGTATTCTATACAGCTTTGCTCATTTAACTCTTCATGAAGTTAAGAGGAACTCACATGGGAATGAATTTGAATATATGCAAATTAAAGGAGAATAAAAAGCATTGTGGGGGGCGTCTGCATGCTCAGTCTGTTGAGCGCTTGACTCTTGATTTCAGCTCAGGCACAAAAAATACACACATAGATCCATGGAACTGAATAGAGAGCCCAGAAAAGGATCCTCACCTCTGTGGTCAACTAATCATCAACAAAGCAGGAAAAAATGTCAATGGAAAAAAAGACAGTCTCCTCAATAGATGGTGTTGGGAAAACTGGATAACCACATGCAGAAACATGAAACTGGACCATTTCCTAATACTACACACAAAAATAGACTCAAAATGGATGAAAGACCTCAATGTGGGACAAAAATCCATCAAAATAAAGGGTGCCTAGGTGACTCAGTCATTAAGCATCTGCCTTTGGCTCAGGTCAGGATTCCAGAGTCCTGGGATCAGCAAGAAGCATGTTTCTCCTTCTCCCACTCTTCATGCTTGTGTTTCCTATCTTGCTGTTTCTCTCTCTGTCAAATAATAAATAAAATCTAAAAAAAAAAAAAAAAAAGAAATTCCTCAAAATCCTTGAGGAGAACACAGGAAGCAACCTCTTCGACCTCAGCCACAGAAACTTCTTCCTCGAGACATCACCAAAGGCAAGGGAAGCAAGGGCATAAATGAACTATTGGAACTTCATCAAGATGAGAAGCTTTGACACAACAAAGGAAACAGTCAACAAAACCAAAAGACAACAGACAGAATGGGAGAAGATATTTGCAAATGACATATTAGATAAAGGGCTAGTATATAAAATCTATAAAGAACTTATCAAACTCAGGACCCAAAGAACAAATAATACAATCAAAAAATGGGCAGAAGACATGAACAGGCATTTCTGTAAAGAAGAAATTCTTATGGCCAACACACACATGAAAAAGTGCTCAACATCACTCGGCATCAGGGAAATACAAATCAAAACCACAGTGAGATACCACCTAACACCAGTCAGAATGGCTAAAATTAGTAAGTCAGGAAACCATAAATATTGGCAAGGATGCAGAGAAAGAGGAACCCTCCTACACTGTTGGTGGGAATGCAAGCTGGTGCAAGCACTCGGGAAAATAATATGGAGGTTCCTCAAAAAGTTGAAAATAGAACTACCCTATGATGCAGCAATCACACTAATGGGTATTTACCTTAAACATACAAAGGTAGTGATCCAAAGGGGCACGTGTATCTGAGTGTTTATAACAGCAATGTCCACAATAGCCAAAGTATGGAAAGAACCTACATGTCCATCAACAGATGAATAGATACAGAAGATGTGGGGTATATATAAGTGGAATACTCTGCAGCCATCAAAAGAAATGAAAAATTGCCATTTGCAATGCTGTGGATAGAACTAGAGGATATTATGTTGAGTGAAATAAGTCAATCAGAGAATGACAGTTATCATATGATCTCTCTGATATGAGGAATTTGAGGGTGGGGAATCATGGGGGAAAGGAGGGAAAAAAATGAAACAAGATGGGACCAGGAAGGGAGACAAACCATAAGAGACTCTTAATCTCAGGAAACAAACTAAGGGTTGCTGAGGGGGAAAGGGGGAGAACTAGTGTGGTTGGGTTATGGACATTGGAGAGGGTATGTGCTATGGTGAATGCTGTGAATTGTGTAAGACTGATGACTCACAGACCTGTATCCATGAAGCAAATAATACATTATATGTTAATAAAAAAATAAAATGAAAATAAAATGTCATACAGACTACTTTAAGTGTCTGGATAGTTCTGTGTTTACATATTTATCCCCATCCCCTGAACTCTGGCAATCACTGATATGTTTACTGTGTCTATAGTTTTTGCGTTTTCCAGAATGTCATATCATTAGAATCATACAACTTTTTTAGATTAGCTTCTTTCACTTAAAAATAATTTGTGCACAAGTTGACAAATAATTTATTTTTATTATAAAATAGTATTCCATTTTGCTTATTTATTTACCTGTTGAATGACATTCCTATTTGTTCAAGTATCTAGCAATAATAAAGCTGCTATAAATATGTGCATGCAAGATTTGTTTTTAAATCAGTTGGGTGCCTAACCAGTAGTGCTGGATAGTATGGTAACACTATACTTAGCTTTGCAAGAAACTATAAACCTATCTTTTAAAGTGGCAGTACAATTTTACATTCCCACCAGCAAGAGAGAGTTCCTACTGCACTACAATGTCACCAGCAACTGGTGTCCTCAGGTTTTAAGGTTTTAGCTATTCTAATATGTGTATAGTGGTATATACATGGCAAATGATGTTTAATAACTTTTAACATTATATGCCATGTGTAACATTCTCTTTGGCGAGGTATCTGTTTACATCTGCTGTAAATTTTTAATCTGGTTGTTCATTTTGCTATTGTTGACTTTTAAGATTTTTTTAGATATAACTGACATACAACATTTTATTAGTTTCAGATGTGCAACATAATTATCCAATATTTGTATATATTGTGAAATAATCACCATAGTAAGTCTAGTTAACATCTGTCACTATACATAGTCATATAATTCTTTTCTTATGATGAGAACTTTTAAAATTAACTCTATTAACTTTCTGGTACATTTAAGGAGTCATATATTTATGTTTAATTTATCTTATTATTCTTTTTAATTATTTTTTCTTTTTCTCTTTATTTATTATCTTTATATTTTTATTTAGATTAAATTAATTAACACTTAGTATATTACTAGTTTCAGAGGTAGAGTCCAGTGATTCATTGTCTTATGTAATACCCAGTGCTCATTAAATCATGAACCCTTCTTAATATCCATCACTGTTACCCCATTCCCCGACCATCCTCCATTCCAGCAACCCTCAGTTCGTTTCCTACGTTTAACAGTCTACTACAGTTTGTTTCTCTCTCTGATTTCATCTTTTTTTTTTTTTTTAGATTTCTCTTCAGCGTAACAGTATTCATTGTTCTTGCACCATGTGCACTGCTCCATGCAATACGGGCCCTCCTTAATACCCACCACCTGGCTCCCCTAACCTCCCATCCTCTGCCCCTTCAAAACCCTCAAGTTGGTTTTCAGCGTCCATAGTCTCTTATGGTTCACTTCCCCTTCCAATTTCCCTCAATTCCCTTCTCCCCTCCATCTCCCCATGTCCTCCATGTTATTTGTTATGTTCCACAAATAAGTGAAACCATATGATAATTGACTCTTTCTGCTTGACTTATTTCACTTAGAATAATCTCTTCCAGTCCCATCCATGTTGATACAAAAGTTGGGTATTCATCCTTTCTGATGGCGACATAATACTCCATAGTGTCTATGGACCACATCTTCCTTATCCATTCGTCCATGGAAGGGCATCTTGGTTCTTTCCACAGTTTGGCGACCATGGCCATTGCTGCTATAAACACTGGGGTAGAGATGGGCCTTCTTTTCACCACATCTGTATCTTTGGAGTAAAAACCCAGTAGTGCAATTGCAGGGTCATAGGGAAGCTCTATTTTTAAATTCTTGAGGAATCACCACACTGTTCTCCAGAGTGGCTGCACCAACTTCCATTCCCACCAACAGTGTAAGAGGGTTCCCCTTTCTCCACATCCTCTCCAATACACGTTGCTTCCTGTCTTGTTAATTTTGGCCATTCTAACTGGTGTGAGGTGGTATCACAATGTGGTTTTAATTTGAATCTCCTTGATGGCTAGTGATGATGAACATTTTTTCCTGTGTCTGATAGTCATTTGTATGTCTTCATTGGAGACGTGTCTGTTCATATTTTCTGCCCATTTTTTGATATGATCATCTGTTTTGTGTGTTTGAGTTTGAGAAGTTCTTTATAGATCCTAGATATAAACCTTTTGTCTGTACTGTCATTTGCAAATATCTTCTCCCATTCCATGGGTTGCCTCTTTGTTTTGCTGACTGTCTCCTTTGCTGTGCAGAAGCTTTTGATCTTGATGATGTCCCAAAAGTTCATTTTTGCTTTGGTTTCCTTTGCCATTGGAGACAAATCTTGAAAGAAGTTGCTGTGGCTGATATCAAAGAGGTTACTGCCTATGTTCTCCTCTAGGATTCTGATGGATTTCTGTCTCACGTTGAGGTCTTTTATCCATTTCGAGTTTATCTTTGTGTATGGTGTAAGAGAATGGTCGAGTTTCATTCTTCTACATATAGCTGTCCAATTTTCCCAGCACCATTTATTGAAGAGATTGTCTTTTTTCCATTGTATATTTTTTCCTGCTTTGTCGAAGATTATTTGACCATAGAGTTGAGGGTCCATATCTGGGCTCTCTACTCTGTTCCATTGGTCTATGTGTCTGTATTGATGCCAGTACCATGCTGTCTTGTTGATCACAGCTTTGTAGTAAAGCTTGAAATCAGGTAACGAGATGCCACCAGTTTTTTTTGTTTTTTTTCAACATTTCCTTAGCAATTCGGGGTTTCTTCTGATTCCATACAAATTTTAGGATTATTTGCTCCAGCTCTTTGAAAAATACCGGTGGAATTTTGATCGGAATGTCATTAAAAGTCTAGATTGCTCTAGGCAGCATAGACATTTTAACAATGTTTATACTTCTGATCCAAGATCATGGAATGGTCTTCCATCTTTTTGTGTCTTTTTCAATTTCTTTCATGAATGTTCTGTAGTTCCTCGAGTACAGATCCTCTACCTCTTTGGTTAGGTTTAATCCCAGGTATCTTATGGTTCTTGGTGCTATAGTAAATGGAATTGATTATCTAATTTCCCTTTCTGTATTTTCATTGTTAGTGTATAAGAAAGCCACTGATTTCTGTACATTGACTTTGTAACCTGCCACGTTACTGAATTGCTGTATGAGTTCTAGTAGTTTGGGGGTGGAGTTGTTTGGGTTTTCCATATAAAGAATCATGTCATCTGTGAAGAGAGTTTGACTTCTTCATTGCCAATTTGGATACCTTTTACTTCTCTTTGTTGTCTTATTGCTGTTGCTAGGACTTCTGATACTATATTGAACAAGAGTGGTGAGAGTGGGCATCCTTGGCATGTTCCTGATCTCAACGGGAAGGCTGTGAGCTTCTTCCCATTGAGGATGATGTTTGCTGTGGGTCTTTCATAGATAGATTTTATGAAGTTCAGGAATGTTCCCTCTATCCCTATACTTTGAAGTGTTTTAATCAGGAACGGATGCTGGATTTTGTCAAATCCTTTTTTTGCATCAATTGAGAGGACAATGTGGTTCTGCTCTCTTCTCTTATTGATTTGTTCTATCACATTGATTGATTTGTGAATGTTGAACCATACTTGCAACCCAGGGATGAATCCCACCTCCTCATGGTGGATAATCTTTTTAATGTGCTGTTGGATCCTGTATGCTAGGATCTTGTTGAGGATCTTAGCATCAATATTCATCAGTGATATTGGCCTGAAATTCACCTTTTTGATGTGGTCTTTGCCTGGTTTGGGCATCAGAGTAATGCTGGCTTCATAAAAAGAGTCTGGAAGTTCTCATCTTATTTTATTTTTATCTCTCTTCCCTATGATCCTCTGTTTTATTTCTTAAATTCCACATATGGGTGAGATCATATGATAATTGTCTTTGATTATCATATGATAATTGTCTATGATTTTCATATGAGTCATATGGTAATTGCCTTTCTCTGATTTTGCTTAGCATAATACCCTCTAGTTCCATCTACATTGTTGCAACTGGCAATATTTCATTTTTTTGATGGCTGAGTAATATCCATATATAAATACCACATTTTCTTTATCCACTCAACTGTCAGTGGACATCTGGGCTCTTTCCAAAGTTTGGCTATTATGGACATTGTTCCTATAAATATGGGGGTGCAGGTGCCCTTTGGATCACTCTATTTTTATCTTTGGGTTAAATACCCAGTAGTGCAACTGCTGGGTCATAGGGGTAGCTCTATTTTCAACTTTTTGAGGAACCTCCATACTGTTTTCCAGAGTGGCTGCATCAGCTTACATTCCCACCAACAGTGTAAGAGAGTTTCCCTTTCTCCACATGCTCACCGATATCTGTTGTTTCCTCAAATTTGATGAAAGACCTAAATGTGAGACAGGAATCCATCAAAATAATGAAGGAGAACTCAAGCAGCAACCTTTGTGATCTCAGCTGCAGCAACTTCTTGCTAGACATGTCTCCAAAGGCAAGAGAAACAAAAGCACTAATGAACTCTTGGGACTTCATTAAAATAAAAAGCTTTGCATAGCAAAGGAAAGAGTCAACAAAACCAAAATACAAGCAACAGAATGGGAGAAGATATTTGTAAATGACATCTCAGATAAAGGGCTAGTGTCCAACATCTATAATAACTGGGGACAAATAATCCAATCAAGAAATGGGCAGAAGACATGAACAGTCTTTTCTCCAAAGCAGACATCCAAATGGCCATCCAACACATGAAAAGATGCTCACCGTCATTTGACATCAGGGAAATACAAATCAAAACTGCAATGAGATACCACCTCATACTGGTCAGATGGCTAAAATTAACAAGTCTTAACAACTTTCTAATATCCAGTGCAGTGTTAATAAATATAGTCACCGTGCTGTATATTACATCCCCATGGTTTATTTATTTCATAATTGGAACTTTATTTCTTTTGATCCTCTTCACCCATTTGTCTACTCCAAACCCCATATTATTATTTTATTGCCTTTAATTTCTCACTTTATCCCTCTTAGTATTTACTTAAATGTTGAGGTTCTCCCATTTGGGTGCATAGATATCTTTAAATATTATATCCCATTGTTGGATTGACTCCTTTATCATTGGGTAATGCCTGTTTTTGTCTTTTATTATATATTTTTTGTGTGTGTGTTAAAGTCTATTTTGACTGATATGAGTATTGTTTTCTTTCAGTTGCCATTTGCATAGAACATCTTTTCACCTTCAATCTCTCTGTGTCCTTATGTCTCAAGTGAGTCTCTTGGAGTCAGCATATAGATGGGTCTGCTATTTTTATACATTCAGCCACTATATATTTTTGATTGGAGAATTTAGTCCATTTAAATCTAAATTAAATACTGATAGTACATTTTTTTTGCCATTTTATTACTTGTTTTCTGTTTTGTACTTCCTTTGTCCCTTTCTTCCCTGGGTCTTTTCCCTCATGATTAGATTACTTCCTTTGGTGTGATGTTTAGATTCCATTCATTTTGAGTATGTACTATAAATTTTTGCTTTGTGGTTACCACGAGACCTACATATAATAATAATAATAATAATAATAATAATAATAATAATAATTTATATTTATAACCATCTATTTTAAGTTGATAACAACTTAAGTTTGAATATATTCTAAAGCTCTACACTTTTACTCTCCCCAATCATGTCCCATGTTTTTGATTTTGCACTTTGCATAATTCCAGCTGCATGTCCCTTAAATAATTATTGTTGTTACAATTATTTTTTTACTACATTTTTCTTAACTTCCATACTGACTTAAAATTGATTAACCCAATACTTTTGCCATATATTTACCCTTACCGGGGAGAATTATACTTTCATGTATTTTCTTGTTACTTATTAGTGAACTTATTTACAGTTTAAAGAAGTCTCTTTAACATTTTTTGAAAGCTAGTTTAATGATGTTTTAACTCCTTTAACTTTTGCTTGTGTCTGGAAGAACTATCTTTCCTCCAATTTTGAAGGATAACTTAGAGTATTCTTGGTTGGATGTTGTTTTTGTTGTTATTGTTGTTGTTTTGTTTTGTTTTGTTTTGTTTTTCTTCCAGCGCTTGGAATATATTATACTATTCTCTTCTGGCCTGCACAGTTTCTGCTAAAAAAATATTTTTGCAAGTCTTTGGGGGGGGTTCTCTTGTATACAATTAGTTGTTTTTCTCTTGCTGCTTTAAAGATTCTCTCCTTGTTCTTAACTTTTTTTCACTTGATTTATAATGTGCATTGGTGTAGGTCTCCTTGGTTTCATCTTATTTGGAACCCTATGGGCTTCCTGGATCTGAATGTCTGTTTCCTTTCCAGGGTTATGGAAGTTTTCAGCCACTATTTCTTCAAGTAAGTTTTCTGCCTCTTTTTCTCTTTTCTCTCTGGAACTCCTATAAGGTGAATGTTGGTCTATTTGAAGTTGTCCCATAAGTCATTTCAACTACTTTCACTTTATTTTCACTTACTTTTAATTTTGCTATTCCGATACGGTTAATTTCTTTTCCATGTCCTTGTGTTAACTGATCCTTTTTTCCTGTTTCATCTAGTCTGCTATTGAACCCTTCTCATGTATTCTTCAGTTCAGTTACCTTATTTAACTTTGTGATTTTTGTTTGGTACTATCTTATTTTTTATCTCTACAGTGAAATTATTTCTGTGTTTATTCATTCTTCTCCTGAACTTGGTGAGCATCTTTACAACTATTACTTTGAACTTTTTATCAGGGAGATTACTTACCTCTGTTTAAGTTTTTTTTTCCCCCTGAGTTTTTATCTTACTCTTTCATTACGAATACATTCAGATGTTTCCTTATATCATTTGTCTCTGTATTGATTTCTTATGCATTAGATGAAATAGCCACCTCTCATAATCTTAAAGGGCTGGCCTCCTGTAGGAGATGAATCTTTTTTTTTCATTTCATTTCTTTTCAGCATAACAGAATTCATAGTTTTACACGACACCCAGTGCTCCATGCAATGTGTACCCTCCCTAATACCCACCACCTGGCTCACCCCAACTCCCACCGCCTGCCCCATCAAAACACTCAGGTTGTTTTTCAGAGTCCATAGTCTCTCATGGTTCATCTCCGCCCCAATTTCCCTCAACTCCCTTCTCCTCTCCATTTCCCCATGTCCTCCGTGTTATTTGTTATGCTCTGCAAATAAGTGAAACCATATGATAATTGACGCTCTCTGCTTCACTTATTTCACTAAGCATAATCTCTTCCAGTCCTGTCTATGTAGCTACAAAAGTTGGGTATTCATCTTTTCTGATAGAGGCATAATACTCCATAGTGTATATGGACCACATCTTCCTTATCCATTCATCCGTGGAAGGTTATCTTGGTTCTTTCCACAGTTTGGCGACCGTGGCCATTGCTGCTATAAACACTGGGGTACAGATGGCCCTTCTTTTAACCACATCTGTATCATTGGGGTAAATACCCAGTAGTGCAATTGCAGGGTCATAGGGAAGCTCTCTTTTTAACCATTTGTATGTCTTCATTGGAGCAAAGGTGGTCCTAAGGGGGAAATACATAGCGATCCAAGCCTCCCTCAAAAAAAGTGAAAAATCACGAATACATCAGCTGTCTCTACACCTTAAAGAACTGGAGAATCAACAACAAATTAAACCAATTCCACACACAAGAAGGGAAATAATCAAGGTTAGAGCAGAGATGAATGAGGTAGAAACTAGAGATACAGTAGAACGTATCAATGAAACTAGAAGCTGGTTTTTTGAAAGAATCAATAAGATCGATAAACCATTGGCCACACTAATCCAAAAGAAAAGAGAGAAAGCTCAAATTAATAAAATTATGAA
>PISX010018415.1:0-40753 GCA_004024625.1 Mellivora capensis
AAGTCAATCAGAGAAAGACAACTATCATATGATCTCCCTGATATGAGGAAGTGGAGATGCAACATGGGGGACTAGGGGGGCAGAAAAAGAAGAAAAGAAACAAGATGGGATTGGGAGGGAGACAAACCATAAGTGACTCTTAATCTCACAAAACAAACTGAGGGTTGCTGGGGGGAGGGAGTCGGGAAAGGTGGGTGGGATAATGGACATTGGGGAAGGTATGTGCTATGGTTAGTGCTGTGAAGTGTGTAAACCTGGCGATTCACAGACATGTACCCCTGGGGATAAAAATATGTTTATAAAAAAAAAAAATTAAAAAAAAAAAAAGAAAAGAAATGGTAGGAAACTTTTTTTTTTTTTACAGTGTAAACTCTGAGGCATGGAATGAGAAGACTAAAGACACTCTACTTCTATAATTAGTCCAAGTGATGGGATTATGTATAATTTTTTCCTTCTCAACTTTCAATTTTTTTCAAAGAAATCAAAACGTTAATGTTACTTGCATCCAATGCACCACTGAAAAGGGACCTCCTCCTTTCCTAGGAACCCCTGCAACACAGACACAGAACTCCTGGCCCTCTAAAGAATCTGAGAAAGAAAGAGGGATTACACAGGGGCTTCTCTCGAAGCCTAGGAGAAATAGTGCTTTCACTGGTAATCCGGCTGCTTTGCCTAGCTGAAGCAGCCCATGACAGTGCCGACGCCGGAGTTACATTAATTAATTAATTAATTAATTAGTATAATGAATAATAATATATTTAATAATATAATTAATTCAGTATTAACACTGATAACCTCAGGCCGGGGAGGCATTCCAAGGGGTGGTTTTATTTATTTATTTTACAAATTATGATTGATTATTTCCACAGAGAGAAAACAACACGAGGCTTCATAAATGAAAGCAGTCTCTCTCAGTTATCCCTGCCTGATAGGAAGAACTTTTTTTAAAGGCCTCAAGTCAGGTGGCAGTTTTTGCCAATTAACAACTTGATGGGCTCCAGGTCTGACCTAACCTTGCCACAGTCTCTCAGCTATTTTCACCAGATAGGGAGCCATAAATAACATACCAGCTACAGGCGAAGCTCTGCCCACCGCTGTAGTTACCTCTGGCCTCTCCCTCCGTGCGGACCCCTAGCCTCATCCTCCCCAGTGGAGCCCAGCGGCGGGGCTGACCGTTTAGTCATCCTTCGGAGCCACTCTTCCAGGAAAAGGCCATTGTTCCTGCATTTCCTGATCACTTACTTCCTGTCATTTTTTTTTTCATAAGGGAAAGAATAAAGACCATTTGAAAATCACAGACGGTTCTGCTCAATTTCACAACTGTAGCTTACTGTTTTATAATTATTTGTTTGATTTGGGGGCCATCTGAATAACACCACCCCTTGTCTAACCTAATCACCATTGTCGCAAAAGCCACGGACAGATTCCACACCCACCCCCAGTATGAAGGTCTCCTCGTTTTCATTCACAGGTCCCCATGGCTTGCAACTTATTTTGCTCCAAGACGTCAAAGAAAGCCTGTAAGAGTCTCCACCTTATCCATCCTACCCAGGACACATTTGATGAAGAAGATGCTCAAATACAGTAAGGATCAACACCTTCCTTACCTGGAGCGGAAGGGACAGGCGCATGAAGATCTGGAAATGCCTCCTCTCCGTTCCTGCCTTTCTCCCCAGTTTACAGCTGAGTAAGTGGAATGATCGTAACTGGGCCAGGAAAACTGAGCCTTGCTCTCCAGAAGGGACTGAGTCAGCAGGAAGGAGAAAATGAAGAGCTTGGAACTCAGGAAACCAGGAACCTGGGTTTGAATCTTGGCACACACATGCACGCATGCACCCCCCCCCACACACACATGTGCACGAGCACTTTAAGGGCTGGCTTTGTGCTCAGCTCCGTACTGGCACTCATATATGCTATCTCCATTAATTTTGACAGCCCCATGACGTAGTTTCTTTCATTCTCGCCATTTTACATGTTAATTAACCTGTCCAAGTTCACACAGCTAGTAAAGTGGCCGAGCCACAGCTCACTCACACTTAACCCTCCACAGATTATGGGACTCCTGCGAGTCACTTAACCATGCTGAACCTCATTGTCCTCATTTGTAAAATGGGAATAACAAAACCTATAAGGGGCGCCTGGATGGCTTAGTAGGTTAAGCAGGTGACTCTTGATTTTGGCTCAGGTCATGATCTCAGGGTCGTGAGATTGAGCCCCAAGTTGGGCTCCACACTGAGCATGGAGCCTGCTTAGATTCTCCCTCACATTCCGCCCCTCCCCCTCCCCCCACACTCTTGTGCACATACTCTCTCTCTAAAAAAAATTTTTTTAAATTAAAATTAAAAATAACTATAAAACCTGCCTCCATATTGTCTTGAGAATTAAATGAATTTATGCATATGAAGTATCCCACACAGAGGTTCATTTTCTCCCCCTTTCCTCAGCTTTGGTTTGCTTCTAGGTAAAATGCTTATGTCACTGGGTTATTATAAGAACCTAATCAGAAAACAATGAACATGCTTTGGAAACTATAGTTTGGGACATAAAATTAATTATTATTATTCTCCAATACACTTTATTCTTTTTAATATTTTATTTATTTATTTATTTGACAGATAGAGATCACAAGTAGGCAGAGAGAGAGGAGGAAGCAGGCTCCCTGCTGAGCAGAGAGCCCAATGCGGGGCTCGATCCCGGGACCCTGGAATCATGACCCGAGCTGAAGGCAGAGGCTTTAACCCACTGAGCCACCCAGGTGCCCCATCTGATACACTTTAAATAAGACTATATGACCATGACATACAAATATGTATATATGCATACTTAGTTCTGTATGGACCAGCACCATCCCACGGAAATACAATGCAAGCTGCAGATGTAATCCACATAGGTAACTTTAAATTTTTTAGTAGCTACAAAGAAAGTAGAAAGAATTAGGTAGGGACACCTGGATGGCTCCTTCTGTTTAACATCTGCCTTCAGCTCAGGTCATGATTTCAGAGTCCTGGATCAAGTCCTGCATCAGGCTCCTCGCTCAGTGGGGAGCCTGCTTTTCTCTCTGCCTGCTGCTCCCCCTGCTTGTGCGCTCTGTCTCTCTCTCTCTTTCTGACAAATAAATAAAATCTTAAAAAGAAAAGATATAGGTAAAATTCCAAAATATTTAAGAATATCCAAAATATTATCACTTCAATATGCAATCAATACAAAAATTATTTATGAGCTATTTACATGCTTTCTTTCATAAGTCTTTGAAATATGGTGTGTGCTTGACATAGCACACCTCAGTCTGGACTCGCCACTCTTCATGTGCTCAGTGCAGCTGGACACACCCCGGCACATGTGGGAGGCAGTCACCTTAAGGGACACATGATGGGTATAGTTACCTCCACAAGAAACTGGTCATAATGGTTGCCTGGTAAAGAGCCTCTCTGGGGATGGAGGTAAAAGGGAGAATTACTTTTGACTCTCTACCTTTTTGTGCTTTCTTAATTTTATGCCTGTGGGTGTCTTGCCTTTTCAGAATTAAATGAATAATTTTTACAGCACTTCTTTACAGTAACTTTTTATTCATTCTAAATACACGTAAGGACCGATGAGTCATGCAGCATGAAGACAATTATCAGCGATGAGTAACTCTTTCCTATTCCTCTTACTCTTGTCATTGTTTAGTAATTTAAAGAATCTGTCTCGGAGAAGTGACCGTGGAGCAATGATTTGCTCCGAGAGAATAGTCAGGCAAGGGGAATATTCTTAAACTGTGGAAATCAGTCAAATTAGAAATGAGGTTTGGGGGGCACCTGAGTGGCTCAGTGGGTTAAGCCTCTGCCTTTGGCTCAGGTCATGATCTCAGGGTCCTGGGATTGAGCCCCACGTGGGGCTCTCTTCTCAGCAGGGAGCCTGCTTCCCATTCTCTCTCTGTCTGCCTCTCTGCCTACTTGTGATCTCTCCCTCTCTGTCAAATAAATAAATAAATAAAATCTTTAAAAAAAAAAAGAAATGGGGTTTCGCATAAGAGACTCTTAATCTCACAAAACAAACTGAGGGTTGCGGTGGCGGGGAGGTGAGTAGGGAGAGGGTGGTTGGGTTATGGATATTGGGGCGGGTGTGTGCTATGGTGAGTACTGTGAAGTGTGTAAACTTAGCAATTCACAGACCTGTACCCCTGGGGCTAATAATACATTATATGCTAATAAGAAAATTTAAAAACATTTTTAAATGGGGTTTTGTAACCAGTTTATAACCAAGGAAGTGGGATATACATTGGTCCTACCTAGTGGGGAATCTTCTCAAACATTCCCACCATAAACTCATGGCAGGCCAACAGAGCAGGAAATTGTGAGGGGCACATGAAGGCAAGGACAGGAAGACAGGAACAGGAAGGACAGGTGAGGAAAGATGAGATTTCCATAAACAGGAAACAACCATATGGCCTCTTTACCTCTTAAATCTTATGTGGAGACAAGCAGAGAACCCCATTGCCCACCAGGAGAGAGGACCTACCTTCTCCCATCCGGCTTCATCCTGGCAAATACTCAACTCAGGTGAGGTCAATTTATCTTCCTCTAATTCCTCCACTGTGGGGCAAGGTGGCCTTCTGTGGGGAGAGAGAAGGCAGAGTAGACTGGTTGCTTGAAGTGCAGGGACACCGAATGTTCCAGAGGGAAGACTTCACAGAAGTCAGGGAGACATGGGGTGGAGAGGAGCAGTAGCCAAGAAGAGTGGTGTGACTGTGTACAAAGATTTAGCCAACAGGACACGGAGCAAAGCATAGTTCATGACCTGGAAACACTGAAGATAGCCCCAATGTCTTCATTAGGGGGTTATTTGTGATATAACTCAGAGGAAAGAGCAAATTATAAAATAATAGGACATAATCATTCCACTCCTAAAAGTAATCACATGCATACACATACACACCCACACACATGACTGGACAGATATTTATTAAAATAAAAAGGGAAGTGGTGGGACTATAGATGTTTGTCAATCTTTCCTTTGGCTCACTTGTATTTTCCAACTTTTTGGACAGTGAGCACATATTCATCAGCAATAATACGGGGTAGGGGTCACAAATTTATCTCAGATATACAGAGAAGAGGTAGTATCCTTATTGGATCTTTCACTAACCTATTCTTTACAATATCTATTTGTTAAAAGGGAAACCTTAACTTTTCATCCTATCTTCTTAACCTGGTTCAATCTAGTGCATTAAACAGTCCCTCTAAATATGCATTGTCTAGTATGTTAATTAATTGACATTTAAATTTCAATTCCACATGCATCTATTTCATTTTCCATTCAATTCTTTCAAATAACTATCAAGAAAAAATACAAAACAAATGTTTATTTTCCCTGCCCTTTACTTGGAAATATTTTAGCTCTCTTCCTAGTTATCCTTAGAGGTAAAGAAATTAAAAGTTAATTTTTATCTTGTACATGTTCTATGATTTCAGAATAGAAAAACAGATATCCAAGAGAATAAAGACTAAGAAAATAAACAAAAAACTTCATGTTATAGTGCAAAGATTGAGGGCTACTGTTTTCTATTTTAAATTCTCTCTCAATGTTGTGACTTCTTTTTTACAATAAGAAAAGTTAAAATTGAGAAGAAATTCAATTCCTCAAGGTTACTAGCCACATTGCAAGTGTTTAACAGCCACACGAGGCTCCTGGCTACCCTACTGGGCATTTAGAATGTCTGCCTCATTGCAGAATGTTCTATCAGAGAGTAGAATTCCAAATAAAGCGTCATCTTGGATTTCTGGGCCATCTGGCCCCTCACTGGCTGGTGGGTTCTGGGTGAGGCCTGGAGGGGTCTGGATAAATGAAGAAAAGAGTATGTCTTGGTGGACAGGAGCCCTTTGGCTTAGTGCTGGTCCTTGTAAGCTCAGGCTGCCTCAACCTTGGGGGGCCATTGAGCAGTTTTTAGGTACCCATACAAACATCCCCTATTCAACTTCCTGACTTCAGGGTTTTTACAAAGGCCCAGGCTCTATTTGTCTACTTATATGGTCCTCCAGTCCACAAGCAGGCCTGAGTGGGGCCAGAGGAAGCCAGCCAGCCTCCTCACTGGACCACTTTCTGTGACCCATTCTGTGGGCCCATGGGATTCCCTGAGCTGCCTGGTCACTCTGGCCTCAGGCCCTCAGGAAACTGGAAACTCTTGCACCAGAAGCCTCCCTCAGCCATGTCTGACTAAGTTGCAGGTCACCCAGTTTTCCAGAGTCTGATATATCGAGGACCTCTCCAGAGAGACTACGACTGTCCCAGACTGTACCCAAGAAGTTGGGACAAGGCTCCAGCCCTCAGACTCCCCGAAACTTCTCTGACTCTTTTAACACAAATCCTCCCTGAGAAGTTCCATCCCAGAGAGGGACAGGCCCAGATGCCTGCTTCTCACTTCTCCTCTCTCTCCCTCTCTCTCCTGCCAGCTTCTCTTCTTTCTATCAAGTCTTGGGGCTGGAAATGGGTGGGATATTCGTCTACTACCCAGTGTTCTATGGCAGAGCAACAAGCCTAGTAATCAAGATATCGCATCTCTAGTTGAGAAAGCAAGGCCTTTTCCTCTGTGTGTTTTAAGGGGAAATTAAGGAATTCAGAAAATCCCCCCTCAAAACAATAACTGTCTTCCGGCAGAATGCAATTGCATTTTCAACATTAGGGAGGGATTATTACTTGCACCTTTGTCTTTGCATTCTATATGCAATATTTCCAATGTCCAAACTGTTCCTTTATGTTTTCCCACGCCACCCACTCAGGCAGATGGATGCCCTGGTTCCACCAGGGCCAAGGTCATTTCCTCAGAAAATTAACCCCCAAAGCACATGAATGAGTTCCAAATCATCCTACCAGTTACAATAAAGAGGACAAATATTAATTTAAAATTTTTTCGTTATAGCTGCTGGGTTGGGCTAATCAGAAACCATCTTTAGAGAGGAGGTGATCGCCAAGATCACCTTTTTATCTGTAATTGGGCAGGCACCAGATGGATGTTAAAGACTGACATCCAAAGTCATCACACTACTAGCTCTGTAACCCTGAGCAAGTGGCTTTACCACCTTTGTTTCCTCATCCATAAATTGGAAATAATAATGATGCTATCGTGCACTATCAAGAAAATTAAATGAAATTGAATATGTGAAGCACAAAGTCTACAACACAGTAGCCACTCAGGAAACGTCCTATGACAATACGAGACTAAAAAGACTAACAACATTAAACAGAGAAATCTTAGAGCAGAAAGTAATAGTAATAGCCAAACTCTTGCTTTTTCAGCCCAGGATAAAATGGCTATAAGTATAACCATTAAAGGGTTTTATGTCACAGAATCTCAAAGCAAAGTAGAATCCCCGGGATGTCAGATCCTTACAGATCATGGACTCAACATCCCATCATACATTAGGATCTCTAACAGCAGTGAGACACTTGTTCCCATCCTTGGATACCTCCAGAGGAGGGGACCTCTGCTTCTAAAGGCAACTGAGTTTTTTGTTTTGTTTTGTTTTGTTTTGTTTTGTTGAGTTCTGATGGCTCTAATTTTCTTCTTCATCTTATGCATTACTTTCTGTCATTACAATTTTTTCTCCTTTGTTATCTTTAAAAATCCATAATAATTCAAACAACAGGTGATATATTATAGAAGTTTGCAAAGTAAAGCATTAAAGTTCTCCTACTGCACTCAATAAAATTCTACTCTCCAGAGAAAACTCCTCTCAGCAGTAGTGTTTCCATCCTATTTACGCAGACATTTTCTGTTTATACACAAAGTTATAGATGCGTGCATTTTTACATAAATGGGACCAGATTCTACATATACTTCTGCCTGCAGTTTTTAAAAAATTGAATAGTGTATCATGAACATAGTCCCATTTCCTGACACAAGAACTGATATCATGCCAGGCCGGTCCACAATGAATCTAACATGTTTCTCCTTGGCGGGTCTCTCACAGGCACTCTGTTTGGCCTTCTGCTGCCACTTGAAAGAAAGAGTCTTGATGGTTTTAAAACCTTTCCGGTCAGCCAGCTACCATGTGAGAGCTTTCTCTAAGCTGAACATCCCTCATTCCTAATGTTATTCCTCATATGACATGGTTCTAGGTTCCTCCAAATGTGCTGGAGCTTCTCTGGATCCTTAGAACTCAACAGCATGGCCAGGACAGCTGCTCCCATGGGTCCCAAGCTCAGGAGGGCAGGCCTGCCTTCCTGCGGGAGAGCTTGGGAGGCTGATCATTGGTCAGGCAACCAGTTTCCCTCCTCATTCATAGTTCATGACAACACAATTGATCTTCTAAACACAAATACTTTGAGAGTGGAAAGTATACTAACTGGATGGAATATGGGGGGGGGACAGAAAGATCTAAGGCAAAATCAAGAGCTTTTTGTGTGAAAGTTGAAATCAATTAAAATATTAAGACTTTCCCTTTTTTTTTTACCCAATTGACTTTAAACAAAGCGCCAAAGCTATAGGACATACATAGCAGACAAACTGGTCTCCACTGAGGTTTTGATTTTTGGAAAAAAAAGGAAAAAAGCAAATATTTGTCAGATAGAGCAGACACGAGAAATGAACTATTTTAATTTCTTTTGTAAATGAAGAACGAAGCCCAAAGGAGCTAAGGGATTTATTAAGTTTATTACTCAGTTAATTAGTAACAACTTTTTTAGGGGAAAAAAAATTTATTGGGGAAATGGAATAAAAATTCTAACCAGTGCCTACTATGTATCAGTCACCATGCTAGGATTTTTAAAATACATTTTTATTCAGTTAATATTAATTGAGCATCTACTACATGCCAGCCACTGTTTTATGTGTCTGGGCTGCCTTCCCTGTCCTCAAACAATATACCAATTTATTGACTCATGGAACCTATCAACAAACCACCAGAATCCGTATTCTTATCCCATTTGAGGATATTACATAGGAGAGTGATACATACGTAGGAAGAAATGGAGGCCCAGAAAAGCAGACATATTTTCCAAAAGTCACGTAATGAATAAGTGAGAAAGCAAGATTCTGACTCCCTGCCTTCCATCCAGGACTCACACCACAGCCTGCTCGAACCCTAGCATAGAGTTTGGCATCAGGAAGCCTGGCACACAGGGAAGTCTCAGGATTGACCTTGACCAGTGCACAGTGTCTGTGAGCCCCTGCGGAGGTGGAGGCAATCTCTGTCAGACTCGATACCACTACTGACAATACTCGTTACCCAGGGCTTGTCTAATGGGGAGAAAAATCAGAATTTTTTTTGAAAGTCTACTTAGATTCCAGATACAATTTTTTATAACAAACTCAACACGCACAAAACAGATACACTCTATAGAGAAGCCTAGTTAACATAGGGAACTTGACACAACAACAACCAGCATGTCAGAGGGTCTTTGCAGCTTTCTAAGTGCTATGGTGTGCATTCTCACACTGAATCCTTACAACAACTTTATGGAGAGGGAGGAGGGCAGGCTTCATGACCTTATTCCTAAGGAAAGACTAGGGAGGTGGGGGGCAGGGAGAAGCTTGCCGAAAATGCCAGAAGTGGTGGGCAAGAGACTGTATACCAGCCAGGACCTTACATTCTACACATATCAGTAAAGGATCTCTGTCTATTTCGTTGATCTCTGTCTATTTCATCAGCCAGTATGGAACACTCTCGTGTTTTAATTGGTTAACTGCGGTGCGCAAAAGCGATGCCTTTCCTTCTCACCGGTGCCTTGGAGGTGATTTAAACTGCAAGGGCACTTTCCATCCATCGCTCTCATGCTGGATCCCATCAGAGCAAACAGGCCGCCTGGCTCGGGTTTCCTTTCCTTGGTGTTTTCTTATCTGTGTCCCACCAATGGCTTAGCCCCTGTGGGTGAGTGGGGTCAGGAAGTGGCATACAGTCTCTGTTTTTATTCTCTGTGTGGAAATTTTCTAATTATAGGTCACACCAAGAGTTTCCATTCTCCCCCATGGCACTTCACTCTGTTTATGTAACTTAATAAGCAAAGACCCAGCACTTTTTTTTTTTAAAGACTTAAACCATGAAGCTTTTAATGAGGAATCAAACTCATTCCCTTATCTTTCTGCCTAGTGAATAACCGGTCGTCTGTTATCTGCTTAGTCTGTAGCTGAAATTAGGATCACCTCTCTGGTCAGGATTTTATAGTCTGATTACGCCTTAAGCTTCCTGTGGAGGCCATCAAGGGAAGTGGGGACGTTAACTCTCTGCCACCATCACCAACACCAGAAAATAGATTCAAATATAATCCTTTAAAACTCCAGGCTTCACAGAGTAAAGATATATCACAGGAGCAAGAAACCAGAGTTATAGTTCAAGAGGGATAGATATACTTTAGCATATGATAGAGGAAAGGTGACCATTTAGACCATAAAAGGTGTGAGATTTTAGACAGTTGCTATGTTTGTGGGAACACAAACTAAGGGCTCAGATTTAAAGGTTTATTCTAATCACAGAGATATTTCTTCCCCCATGTAACTGCCTGAAAAGATATTTTTTAAGTTTATGCCATTTCAGTCTGGGATCTACAGGAAATGTACTCGAGAGGAGCAATTTTTAGGCAAAACTTATTCAGTAGCCATAAGCAAATCCTATAGAACAAAACAAGGCAAAAACACATCTTTAAGCCAGATTTTTTAAAGTCAAAAAACAGTAATGTAGCAAAGATTCTGTTCTCTCCTTGCCAGCAGTGTGTAAACAGAAATCTCTTTTGCAGAGCCTCTCCGCGATAGAGGCTGAAAAGGAAATATAAAAGACAGGATTTTGGTAAAAGACCTTGACCCTGAAGCCCTACGTTAATATTAACTATTATAAAATTAACTTTTTGATTATCCTCCAGGAGCTGCAGAACACATCCAAATGAGAGGAAACTAACTTATGGATCAGGCTGCCAAGTGGGATCAAGGAGGGTGCCTGCTGTTCAGGAAGAAACAGCTCCGAAGCAGGAATGCAGGGTCCAGAAAGAAAAGTTGTCCTACCCCAGGAAAGTCACCGAGCTTTGCTGCACCAGTGACCGCAGCAGCCGTACCACCAAAACTTCTCTTCCTCATGTCCTTAACACAGTGAAGAGTCAAGGAGGTACCACATGACGTGTTTCCAGCACAGAACCTGGCACAAAGTCAATGTCACTGCAATCATTGTTGTTGCTGTTGTTCGGGAGTTCCCAGACAGTGTCCATTTAGGAGTATTTGAAATGCAGATACACAGACATCTTTCAGACTTTGGGTTTCTCACTCAGTTTTACTTTAGGCTATGTCCCTTTTGCTAAGTGGAAGTATTACTCCACGGTCTCAACTCGAGCTCAGTGTGTTCCCGGTGTGGGAATGTCCCTGAGATCCCTAAAGAATCTGTCTTTTTTTAAAATTAATTAACTTATTTATTTGACAGAGAGAGATCACAAGTAGGCAGAGAGTCAGGCAGAGAGAGAGGAGGGAAGCAGGTTCTCTGTTGTGGGGCTCGATCCCAGGACCCTGAGATCATGACCTGAGCCAAAGGCAGAGGCTTTACCCACTAGCCACCCAGGCGCCCCAAGAATCTGTCTTTTTATATAGGCTCACCAGTCAGGAAAAATTTGCTGTGCTTCGTTTTTGTTGATTATATTATGAAAGGAGTCCATATTTTCTGTGTTCGGCATAATACAGAATGTCTCACGTATCTAGTATTATATTGCCTTATATTGCAACACTTAATATAGTATCAGATTGACTATGTAATTGACCAAGTATTTCCCAAGCACACATAAGCCACTTTCTCCTCTCCCCAACACCCCTCACCAAGCCTTTCATGAAAATCACTGTTTTAGGACTGTTTAGGGGAATTATTCCATCTCCAATGCAGGTTGAAGGGTGGTCTTCGAAAGAAGTGGGACATCAGGAGCTCGCTGAATTCCCATGAACTGGAGCAAGAAAGCATTCAGAAGCTTAGAGTCACTATGGAGAATAGCTAAGAGAGGAAGAGGAATGGGTTGATTAAACTGGTGAAAAGTAAATAGGAGTCTCTTTAGCCCCTCCACAGAGTGCAAGCTGTTCCTTGTGCCACCAGACCTGTAACACCAGAGGAATCCAAATACACACACTCAAATACAATCACTAGTTCCACCACCAGTCCACGTGGTGTTCTTAGACAAATTTGAAAAGGACACCCCTTCAAGGCATTTTTCTTTCTCTTCTAAAAATCACTGTAATATAATGACTTTTTTTAAGAACAAGAAACTTAACTCCCATGTGTTTTAATAGTATCATGTAAATTTGTACAAAGCCATGATGTCTAGGATATGAATGATGCCCCATAGAAGGTGCTATGTTCAGTCTACAACTCGAGCTCAATGATGCACAGTTCCCCTGGGTACCGCTTGTTTCATGTCCAACATACTGACCATGAGCAGTTGTGTCTGTGTTATGCCCGGCTTCAGTTCCGTTCCTGGAACAGAGTATGTTCTCAATAGATATCAGTTGAATGGTTGAATAATTAAATGAATGAATGAATGAATGAATGAATGGCCCTCCTTTAATACAAGCATCAACTGCAAAAGTCGGGGGGAAAGTATGGCTAATGTTTACCGAGCACCTTCTGGGCATTAGGCTCTATGCTAGGCACATATCTGCATTCTCATGAGAGCCCTGTGAAGTAGTTACTATGACCCTCCGTGGCACCAGAGGCTCAAAGAGGTTGAGTAACTTTCCAAAGTTATTCTGATGGTTGAGTCACAAGCCACATGACCACCACCATCAGGTTCTTACCCACTGCAGTAGCAAGTCAGTCCGTAGTCTGCATTGCTCTGGGAGGCTGCCACACCTATTGAAAACATAAGGAGTTCGTTCCCTTGTGTGGCCAGCTCAGGAGAGAGAAGGTACCAGAAACTCCATAGTCTGGTTTCCCTTTCTGTCTATAGAGACAAAGTTATCCTCTCCATGCAACTCAGCCCAGGAATGAGGTCGCACATCTAGTCTTGCCCTGCATGGAAAACTCATTGTGGAAGTTGGTGGAAATCCATTCAGCTACGGAATAACAGGCCCTTTTATTACCTTGTCGGGGCAACACCTGGGCAGACAGCACATTCTGAATTGTCCTGGCCACTAGATGGCACTGAAGCTCAAATGTCACAAGTCTGAGGACCCTTTCACCCGCCATGTTTTCATTTAGATCATAACACCAGTACCTTGGTGGCAGCACTATTAAGCACTTCCTGGGTGCCGGGTACTCTCCCAGGGTCCCTGCAAGCATCATCTCATCTAACCCTCACAACAATTCTACAGAGCAGAGGTCTTACTACTTCCATTTTACAGATAAAGAAGGTGAGCCTGAGGGAGATGAGAATCATGGCCAAGGAAACAGGACTTGGGAAGACGCAGTGTGAGGATTTTAACCTAGCTGAGAGGGCGTTGCCCAGCCTAGTTCTTAACCACTCCTCTGCTGTGTTTCCTCCAATGCTATCTTCATCCTTACACTTAGCTGAGCACAGGTTCAGTAACTCTTTTGCAAAATCTTCTCTCAAGGGGGAGAAAGAAAAACCCCATTCAGGCCACATAAGTATGTCAGGCACAAGCCAAGATTTAGGCTTACTGAAGCTATTTACTCAAGGGCACAACCTCAAAAGAACATCATCCTGGTGGTGAAAAAAATGGGTCACAGCCTGTGGTGCAGGGAAGCTAAGTTGGTTGGCTCTGGTTGCCATGTCTCGCTTGCTAGAGAGAGCCCCCAGCAGATAACCTGGGGGCTGGGGGTGTCCTGGTTCCTCCATATCCATCAGGGGCTCTAGAGCAGGGGCTCTAGAAGCTCTCAAGCTTCTGGTATCATATCTGTTTAAAGGGGTAAGAAATCTGTGCCATGTCCTCTTTATGGGGTAAAAATAAAATACGTCCAAGTGTTCGCTGTTATTATTTAATGATAAATAAAGCATAATATCATATAAACCTTCTTTTCCCCTTTTCACTTAAGCAATCTATTCTTTGACCTCCCTGCCCCCAGCCTTTCCTTTTTACGACCTAAGTCTGTTTCCAGAAAACTCTTCTTAAAGCATAGATCTTACCAGATCTGCTCTCACTCCCAGCCACTGACTCTATCACCAACTCCAAACATGGTGGTGAAGGCCTTCCATTACCCACTTTCTTTTTTTTTTTTATTAATTTCTTTTTAGCGTAACAGAATTCATTGTTTATGCACCACATCCAGTGCTCCATGCAATACATGCCCTCCATAATGCCCACCACCAGGTTCTACCCAACCTCCCACCCCCTGCCCCTTCAAAACCCTCAGATTGTTTTTCAGAGTCCGTAGTCTCTCATGGTTCATCTCGCCTTCCAGTTTCCCTCAACTCCCTTCTCCTCTCCATTGCCCACTTTCAATCTACCTCTTTTTTCTCATCTTTTCCAACTCAGTCCCCTCCTTCACCTTATGCCCTAGCTAGACTAGATTATGTTCTATGCTTATTTTCCTTCTTTCACCACATGTGTCCATGGTTCATGGTGCCCAACATCAGAGCCATTGGTCTTTGATTAGAGCCCATGATCTTCCTTTCAGGAATGACTCCCCCAGCATTGTACTGGCCAACAGGTGGGCACATGATCCAAGTTGTACCTGTCAGAACTTCTCACCTTGAAATTTGTACCTTGAGAGAGGTGACCTGACCCAACAGTGTTGGAGTTGACCCATCCTTATAGATCATTCTCTGAAAAAAAAATCTGAAACCAATCCTGGCCCATCAATTCACAATGTCTATTCCCTTTTATTTCAATTCAGGAGCCATTCCCACAATACCCAATAGATCCCCCCTTTTTCCTCTTTTTCTCCCTGCCTTCAGTTAACCAGAGTCCCTCTATGCTGTCTGCAGCCACTAAATCATCCTTCGAGATTGAGTTCAAGTGACAGTTCCTTCATAAAGCCAAATTTCAAGCACATTGTATAGTAATTCTTTACATGCATTTTTATTTTGCCTCTAGATTGTTTATTCTTTTAATTCAGGGCCTGGGGCTTGTTCATCTTTGTATACCCAACAGCTCTTGGTGTAGTACCTACTACATGGTTGTTTCTTGGTAAACAGCTTGTTACCGTGAATGTCAAGCCATTTAAGAACAGAGTTTAAAGCAACTTCTAGGGTTTGGTAGTATTTTAATTCTGTATTCTGTAATGTTCATACACGTTCTTAGCTAATTGAATTTGTTTTTCTACAGGAATCATCTCTCCAAATTCTACAACCATTGTATTTTCAAAAAAGTTTGAAGAGGACAGTGAGTTTGAAGGTACTAATCAGATCCAGAGACTTCCAACTCCTGCCCTGCTAAAATGTCAGGCCTCTGGCAGCTGCCACAGTCAGATCCCAAACAAGCGTGTGAATAACAATGGGAAGTGTGACAATTCCCTAGATTTTTTTTTTAAGCCTTCACAGGAAGAACTTGACTATGGAGAAATCTATGTTTAGACTGTTGTCTTTTGTATTCAGTTTAGTAAACTGCATTTCAAGGCCCCTAGGATGCAAGTTATATTCATTATAGGCTCAAACAGTTTCCCCTTCAACATGATTTTCACATGAGAATGATAAAGGGTAACAGAAAAATAAGAACCATTGCAACACCAAACTGACCCATCATTAGTGTAAAACCTTAAATGAGTACAGTTGAACTGTTTGTTGAAGCATACACATATATGAGATACAGATATGATAAAGTTAAAGCATGATTTTTGTTATCTCTATGATGAAAGGGAGCTACTTTCCTCGTTCCAGATTTGAGATCATTTTGAAGTGAAGAAAGAGAGAAGAGTTTAAGAGGAAGAAGTGTGGGAATGCCAGTTGGTGCAGCCACTCTGGAGAACAGTGTGGAGATTCCTCAAGAAATTAAAAATAGAGCTTCCCTATGACCCTGCAATTGCACTACTGGGTATTTACCCCCAAAGATACAGATGTGGTGTACTGGGTGGCTCAGTTGGATAAGCGGCTGCCTTCGGCTCAGGTCATGATCCCGGTGTCCTGGGATTGAGTCCTGCATCGGGCTTCCTGCTTGGCAGGGGGCCTGCTTCTCCCTCTGCCACTCTGTCTGCCTGTGCTCTCTCTCTTTCTCTCTCTTTGGCAAATAAGTAAAATCTTTTTTAATATTAAAAAAAAAGATACAGATGTGGTGAAAAGAAGGGCTATCTGTACCCCAATGTTTATAGCAGCAATGGCCACGGTTGCCAAACTGTGGAAAGAAGCAAGATGCCTTTCAGCGGACGAATGGATAAGGAAGATGTGGTCCATATACACTATGGAGTATTATGCCTCCATCAGAAAGGATGAATACCCAACTTTTGAAACAACATGGACGGGACTGGAAGAGATTATGCTGAGTGAAATAAGTCAAGCAGAGAGAGTCAATTATCATATGGTTTCACTTATTTGCGGAGCATAACAAATAACACGGAGGACATGGGGAGATGGAGAGGAGAAGGGAGTTGGGGTAAATTGGGGGGGAGATGAACCATGAGAGACTATGGACTCTGAAAAACAACCTGAGGGTTTTGAAGGGGTTGGGGGTGGGAGGTTGGGGGAGCCAGGTGGTGGGTATTGTGGAGGGCACGCATTGCATGGAGCACTGGGTGTGGTGCAAAAACTATGAACTCTGTTACGCTGAAAAGAAATTTAAAAAAAAAAAGGGAGAAGGGAAGTTGACAAGTTTTTCTGAGTCTACTGATCTTTCCTCTCCCCACCAAGAAGTCAGCTAATCAGAGGCAGTCCTGGTAACAGCGCCATCTAACAGAGGCTGCAAAGGGAGTTCTAGATCTACTGTAAATATTTACTAAATTAGGCACCCCTACCCTAAGTATTGTTGCTTGTCCACTTTCAATAATTATTTGCTGAACATCCATCATGACAAGAACAAAAACCATCTCAAAAAGCTATTTCCCAGCACACCCTATACTACCATATTTCTTTAACACAGCAAAAGATAAGGTTAATCTTGACTTATATTTAAGAGCAAAATTCAAGGATATTGTCCATGCACAAAAACAAAATGTACACGCTGGGAGGATGGAGTAGCTGCACTTTTTCCTCCTATTAGCCACAACTAAAAGCCCATAATATACAAAACGAACAGAAGACTCTAAAATGTGGAGAGAAGAAGGCAGACCAAAAAGAAGGAAGGAATAATAACCATAAGAGTAGAAATCAATGAAAATGAAATTCGTAAAAACAGAGAAATGAACATAACAAAGAGCTGGTTCCTTGAAAAGATCAATAAAACTGACAAACCTCTAGCAAAACTGACAAAGAAAAAAGAGAGAAGACACCAACTGTCAATTTAAGTATCAGAAAAAAATAAAGGGATACCCCTATGGACTCTGTGGACTTCAAAAGGAGACTAGGGGAGAACTGCACACATGTTTAACGACTGAAACAAAATAGACCAACTCCTCAAAAAACATAAACTACCACAATTCACACAATATGAAAGAGATAAAATGAATAACCATATAATATACCAATCAATGCACAAAAGACAATGACAAATTCAATACATGCATGTTAACCACTCTCAAAAAATAATAACAGAAAGGAACTTCCTCAGCTTGATAAAGAGTGCTTACCAAAAACTTGCAACTAACATTATACTTAACAGTGAAAGAAAATGTTTTCCCTCTAAGATCAGGAATAAAGCAGGATGTCTACTCTTACCACTGTTATTCAACATAGTGTTGGGAAGTTCTAGCCAGTGCAACAAAGCAAGAAAAGGAAATAGAAGGCATATAGACCATAAAGGAGAAAATAAAACTGTCCTCATTTTCAAGTGTCATAATTATCAACAGAGAAAAGTCCCAAGGAATCTACAAAAAAAAAAAAAAAAAAAAGAAAGAAAGAAAAAAAAAATTCCAGACCTCAGACCTCCTAGTTGAGTTCGACAAGGTCACAGAATACAATTAAGCAAACTAAATTTAACCATATTTCTATATAGTAGCAAGGAACACATGAACATTTAAATTAAAAATACAGTTCCATTTACAATCACTCAAGTAAAATGAAATGCTTAAGTGTAAATCTAACAGAATATGTACAGAACTTATATGATGAAAACCACAGAACAGTGATGAAAGAAATCAAAGAAGATCTAAGTGAATAGAAAGGGATACCATGCCCATGGGTTGGAAGACCCAATATAGTCAAGAAATCAGTTGTCCCAAATTGATCTACTGGCTTACTAAAATTCCTAGCAAACCTCCATAAAGATTGTTTTGTAGGTACAAGATTATTTTTAAATTTCTATGGAAAGGCAAAGGAACTAGAATAGCTAAAATAATTTGGGGAAAGAAGAATAAAAGTGGAAGGTTAAATTTCCTTAATTTCAGAAGGTGATATAGCTACATTAATAAAAACTGTGAAGTGTTGGTGGAGGGATAGACATACAGATCAATGAAACAGAACAAATCCCCACAAATAGATTCACACAAATATGCCCAATTGGTTTTTAACACACACACACACACACACACACACACACACACACACATTTCAATGGAGGAAAGTCTCTTCAAGAAATGATGCTACTGGATCCCAGGGTCCTGGGATCGAGCCCCACATCAGGCTCTCCACTCAGCAGGGAGCCTTCTTCTCCCTCTCCCTCTGCCTGCCTCTCTGCCTACTTGTGATCTCTGTCTGTCAAATAAATAAATAAATAAATAATCTTTAAAAATAAAGAAATGATGCTACAGAAATTGAACAATAATAAACAAACAAAAAAAGCAAAACAAAAAACCTTGACCTGAGTACCTGAGTCTCATACCTTATACAAAAATTAACTCAAAATGGATCACAAACTTAATGTAAAACATAAAACTTTGGGGAAAAAATGGGGATCTCTGTGGAATCTAGGGCTACAAGAGGTTTATAGACTTAATGTCAAAAAAACAACCCATAAAAGGAAAAATCGATAAATCAGAGTTAAAATTTAAAACTTTTGCTTTGTGGAAGACCCTGTTAAAAGGGTGAAAAGATAAGCTACTGAGTAGAAGAACTGTTTGCAAACCACAAATTAAAAAAAAAAAAAAGTCTGGTATCTTAACTATGTAAAGAACTCTCAAAACTCACTAGTAAAAAAAACAAACAAACAAACCAGAAACAGGTAAATTAGAAATTAGAAAATAGGTAGAACACTTGGAGAGATACTTGACTGGAGAAGATATACAAATGCCAAATTAAGAACATGAAACTCAACACCAGAGAATTACTCTGAGTGGGAAAAGCCAAACACAAAGCATTACTGCTATATTTTTCCATTTACAGAACATTCATGAAGTTACAAAATTATGTAGAAATGTAGAATGATTAGCAGTTGCCAGGGGGTACACAGGGAATGGCGGGAAGAGGGAAGTAGTGTGGCTATAAAAGGCTAACATGAGGGATTCTTACCATGATAGGAATCTTCTGTGTCTTGTGTCCTGACTCCATCGATGTCAATATCTTGATTATGGTACAGCACTATAGTTTTGCAAGATGTTACCATTGGGGAAAACTGTGTAAAAAATACAGAGCATTGCTCTGTATTTTTTCTTACAACTGCATGTGAATCCATAGTTATCTCAAACTAAAAAGTTTAGTTAAGAGGCGCCTGGGTGGCTCAGTGGGTTAAAGCCTCTGCCTTTGGCTCAGGTCATGATTCCAGGGTCCTGGGATGGAGCCCCGCATCGGGCTCTCTGATCAGCAAGGAGCCTGCTTCCTCCTCTCTCTCTGCCTGCCTCTCTGCCTACTTGTGATTTCTGTCTGTCAAATAAATAAAATCTTTTAAAAAAAAGTTTAGTTAAAATTTTTTAATAAAATAATAAAAGGAACCATGTTGAAGGGCCACACAGGTGAGGTTAATATAATAGATTAAATGTTGTCAGCTAAATGTAATATATGGTTCCTTTTTTTTTTTAAGACTTTATTTATTTGTTTGACAGAGAGAGATCACAAATAGGCAGAGACGCAGGCAGTGGTGGGGGAAGCAGGCTCCCTGCTGAGCAGAGAGCCGGATGCAGGGCTCGATCCCAGGACCCTGAGATCATGACCTGAGCCGAAGGCAGAGGTTTTAACCCACTGAGCCACCCAGGCGCCCCAATGTAATATATAGTTTCTACTTCCAGTTTCATTTTCAAAATATTGAAACCCCTTTTCTTCAGGATAAAAGAAGACAAAGTAAGAGGGGAATTTTTTAAGGGTAACATGAAAAGAGTTTATAGTAAAATAGGGTGCACATAAACGTGAGAAAATACACCATGGAGCCAGGGGAAGTGGAAAAATCTCACTCCACCTGTTACATATGATCCTTTAGCCTACACGGCCTGAGTATTTGATTTTCAAAGTCTTTTCTATTCTTAGCCTTCACACTTTTTGACCATTACAGTCTTGCAATTTGAACATCACAGTTAATTCTCAAGATTATGGCAGACAAAAGTAAAATAGGTCCCCAGGTTCAGAAAAGGTTTTGCTATCAAAGAAAGGTTTTTTAAAATTTATAGTTAGCATAAGAAAAAATTATTATTACTAGTCTATAAAGAATATCAACAACTCTTCCCCAGCCATACCATTTATAGATGCGTGCCTGATAAATCTTAGCTTAAATACTGCATTAATCATTAGTCACAAAGCATCTCCTTTATTTGAGACCCTTATTAAAGTTTAACATGATTTCTCTTAGTCCAGTGGTATAGCATTCATACATCACACTTCATGCGGTGGTATTTTCTTACAGAATCCAGACAAAAACTGTCACAAGAACATCTGTAAATTCCTTCCAACAGACTTCATGAAAAATTATAGTTAAAAGAAAGGAAATATTTCCTTAAAAGCAAGAAATAAATCATCGTCACAAATGGTACAATTAAGAAATTTTAGCCAGTAGGAGACCAAGGAAAATGAAAGATGAAAATTTATATTCAGTCATTATTTTGATTCTGCAGAGATGAGACAGTATAGTGTACAACAGTTTAATTTCTAGCCTTGATTTGGCTTCTGAATGAAGCAAATAATTTTAGCCAATCTTCTCTTGTTTAATATCAATCAGAAGAAATTTTTCTTCATGTGACAAGACCAGATTAAGATTTAGGTGGCCTGAAAGATTTAGGTGGCCTGACTCATGGCCATTTACTACTAATAAGCCATAATAGAGAATCCATGTTCCTTTTCCTTTCACAATTTTTAAAATAAATAGAAACTGTTAAACAAGCCAAGAAAATGGAAGCAACTTAGACTTTTGCCCTGCCCAAATATTGCATGAGTGAAAAGAAAAGTTGACCATGATTCAGGCAAAAGACATCACTTTTCTCTCATAGTGTTATTTTGGGCTATCTATTTTTAAAATCTAGTGAAACTTCCACAAACATGTATAGGTTAACTTGTCTCTGACATAAAAGAAGTCCAGAAGTAAATAGTTTAGAGCTGGAAGTTCCACAGACACCAGTCATCCAGATTCATTTTGTCTTTCCGCTCCACTGTTCTTTTCACAAGACATTCACAGACATATTAGTTAGGGTTCTCCACAAAAACAGAGTCAATAGGATGTGTCTGTCCATATCCACACAGAAGACAATTTTAAGGAATTGGCTCATGCGACTGTGGAGGCTGGCAAGTTCAAAATCTGTAGAGTAGGCCAATAGGGCTGCAGACCCAGGAAAGGTTTGATGTTTCAGCTCAAGTCCAAAGGCAGAATCTATAGGCAGAATCTCCTTTTCTTCAAGGGACATATTTTATTTTTCTTATGACCTTCAACTGACTTTATGAGGTCCACCCACATGATAGAGGGTAAACTGCTCATTCAGTCTTCTGACTTCAATATTAAACTTAAAAAAAAAATACCTTCACAACAAATTCTAAATTAATGTTTAACCACATATTTGGGAACCCTGGTTTAGCCAGATTGACACATAAAATTAACAATTATCATGGCCTAATAAAGCAATCTAGTTTAGCTATCATGCCTCATTTCAAGAAGCAGGAAGGAGGTACTGGGCAAGGGCAAAAGGTGTGTGACAGTGTCTATTTCTCTTAAATGATTTTCCTGGAAATCTTAATCAACAAGTTTCACTTACATCTCAGTGACTAATCTTCATTGCAAAATAGTTTGGAAATTGTAATAGTTTAGTTGAGTAAAACTAGTAGTCTACCAAAATAACTAATTCTGCTAATCCAGACCCTAGAGTGAATCTTTGTATTTATCCTGATTGGGTACCATATCACTCTTTGGATTTGTGGCTTGATACATTCTATAAGCTTTGAGAAATTCTTATCATTATTTAAGTATTGTTTCGGCTTTTCTGCTCTATTCTTTATTTCCTTTCCTGGTTCTCCAATCACACACATCTTATATCTTTTCATTCATTTTGTTCCTATGTCTCTTATATTCTATTTTGTATTTTCCATACTTTATTCTCTCAATTCTTCTTCAGTCATGATATTATTTTCTGATCTATCTTCCAGTTTATTAACATTTTCTTTGGTCTGTCTAAAGTGTGCTTGAACCCATCTGTTGAATTCCCAACTTCAATTTTCAATTATAAAACTACTGCTTTCATTGTTTCTAGTTCTCTGCTGAAATTTTCCACTGTCATCTAACCTCTTTTTTTTTTGTCATCTAACCTCTTAAACATATTATTTTAAAGCCTGTGTGTGCCACCCCAAATATTGGAATATTTTGTTGGTCTATAGCTATTCTCTGGTTTTATGCTTGATTTTTGGTCATTTGATTTGTCTGCTAGTATGCCTGGTAAAGTTTTATTGCATGCCAGACATTGAAGACAAAAAGCTATTTGGTAATCCAAGGCTCTGTGTGATATTATAGTCCCCCAGAGATTATTTACTTTCACTTCTGGCAAGTATTCAGAGTAAGAGCAGATGATTTAACCCAATCAAGAGCTAGCTGGCAAGAAAAAGGATTTCATTTTTTGTAACTGTTGTCTATTTCTGTTTCTTTCTTACTCCTAAGATGCAATCTTTTGGGGATCCCAAATGACAGACTGAAATGTCATTTCAGAGCCCTTCTTTCTTGGTGGGCTCTGGATTCTAGTATTGTTCCTTCACCTATATAACACTGAAAGAAACTCAGCCTCTCCACCACCATTTTCTGTTCAGCTTCTTAATCTACCACCTATGAATCACCCAAGGCCATGAAAGAGAAAATGGCAACAAAAGTTGTGTTTACCTTTGTGTATCTCTTCTTTCTAACATTTTGGCCTCTTCACTTCTCTCTGTCTTGGCAACTTTCAGATGCTTTCAAAGATACACACTTTCAAATTTTATCCACTTCTAGCTATTGCCAGTTGAAGAATTCATCTGAATTCAGCATTGCTAGAAGTGTTCTGATTGATGATTTTTGAAGAACTGCACTAGAATGAATCATCATCTCTCATAATCTGGATTTATCAAATTGACCCACTAAATTGCAAAATCTCCACTTCACTTTGTGCTTTTTAAACAGCCTGTTCCTCAAGCTTCAAGGTGTTCAGGACATTGAGACTTTATTTTTTTTAAGTTAATAGGGAATAAAATGTGTTATGCAACTCATTTCCATATAAATGCATTTTTTTTCCTGAGTCTGCACTTTCATTTTTACCTTGTGTCTAAGAACCCCATTTTGTTCCAGAAACAGAGATGCTTATATGTTAACAATGTGTGGAAAACAAAATAGTCTGATACTTCCAAAATAGTACTCAAATTCCTTCATTTACCCAGTCCTTCTCACATGCAAGGAAGGCATTGTGCTTTGAGTTGTGAGAAAAGATTACAGAACCGCAGAACTTTAGAAATGAAAGAAACTTACAGATCATCTAATTAGACTCACTCATTTTACAGAAGAATTATTTGCATCTCAGGCAGATGTGGTTCACATATACAATGGAATGTTACTCAACCATCAGAAAGGATGACTACCCACCATTTGCATCGACATGGATGGAACAGGAGGGGATTACATTAAGTGAAATAAGTCAAGCAGAGAAAGACAATTATCGTATGGTTTCACTCACTTGCAGAACATAAGGAATAGAACAGTGGACAAAAGGGGAAGGAATGGAAAACTGAAAGTGGGGGAAAATCAGAGAGGGAGACAAACCATGAGAAACTATGGACTCTGGGAAACAAACTGAGAATTTCAGAGGGGAGGGGAGTGGAAGAGTGGGGTAGCCAGGTGATGGGTATTAAGGAGGGTACTGTTGTGATGAGCACTGGGTGTTATAAGCAACTAATGAATCATTTAACATTACATCAAAAACTAATGATGTACTGTATGATGGCTAACTTAACATAATAAAATAATAAAAAATAAAATAAATTTAAAGAATTTTTAAACTAAAAAAGAAGAAGAAGAAGAAGAAGAAGAAGAAGAAGAAGAAGAAGAAGAAGAATTATTTGCTCCAAAGCAGAAACTTTGTCTTCTTAACTCCTGCTCAAGGCTTTTTTCATGATGAAGTGCTAGTTGTTGGTTTGAAAAAGTTATTTCTATTTATCTGTCTCTCTTCCTCCACCATGCACTTAAACTTTTGAAAAACTTTACTAAATAAAATGTATTTCTGAAATGAAGATTCATGTAATTCTTATATAAAGTATAATTTTTCTACCAAATTTTTAAAAATAAGGAATATAACTCAAAAGAAGACCCATTACCACCTTCAAAAAATTAATGGGATACAAAATTCCCCCTTCTGCCAGAAGTTTACAATCTCTATTTAGAAAGATATACAAATGAATGATTATAATCATATGTTTTATCAATGTATGATATATGATACACACATAAATCACATGCATTTATGTAACATATTCATGTATATGGTATATATGAGTTGGGTGGTCATCTTATTTCTGCCTCCTCTGATAGATTAGGAACTCCTCAAAACCAAGAATTCTAGCTTTTCATTGTCAGCTTCAGCTTGGTGTCTGCAACATAGCAAACTTAAATAAGTGATATTCTTCAAATCTATGTAACTGGTCAAGACAATAAGTACTCTAGGAATTCAGAGGAGGTCAGAAAATTCTGAACTCAAATCATTGAGCAAAAACATCATGAAGATGAAGGGGGTGGTAGACATCTGTTAACATTTGGGCTAATGTGGATAGGACTACATAGACTGCAGTATGAGGTGGAATGTTGTATTAGTTTCCTATTGCTGCTCTAACAAAGTAACAAACCTAGTGATTTAAAACAGCACGAATTTATTATCTTTTAGTTCTGGAGGTCAGAAATGAGTCTTATCAAATCAATGTGTTGATAGAATGTTGTCCTTTCTAGAGGTTGCAGGTCCTTGCTCTTTCTGTCTTCTTAAGACCACCTGAATTCTCTGGTTTATGGCCACTGCCTCCATCTTGGTGTGCATCAGTGAACCTTTGCTTCTGTCATCACATCTCCCTTTTCTGCCTCTGGTCCTCTGTTTCCCTCTTATAAGGGCCATTGTAATTACCATGGGCCCACCCAAATAATCTAGGGTAATCTTCTCCTCTCAAAATCCTTAAGTTGGAGCAAGATGGTAGAGAAGTAGGAGACTGAAATATCATTAGGTCCCAGGAATTCAGCTAGATAGTTCTCAAACCATTCCAAACACCTACAAACTCAACAGGAGATAGAGGAGAAGAAGGGCAGCAATTCTGGGAACAGAAAATCAACCACTTTCTGGAAGGTAGGACATGCAGAGAAGTGAATCCAAAGCAATAGAAAGATAGACCACAGGGGGGAGGAGCCAGCTGCCAGCAAGTGAAGGAGAAGTAGAACACAAAATCAGAAATTTTAGAAGTCTGCTCCACTGAGGGACATTGCTCTGGAGGATAAGTGGGGATGGATTCCCTCATTGGGACAGTGTGGTCTCAGGACCCACAGGGTCACAGAAAGACCAGGGGTATCTGAGTGTGGCAGAGCTGCCAGGTGTCAGAGCATGGAAACCAAATACAGAGACAGAGCCAAGGAGTGAACTTTCAGATTGGGGGTACCTTAAACCATGATCCAAGGCATATTTGGGCCATGGCTCTTTCAGCAGGGACCCCACAACTGGAAGATCCTGAGAACCTCTCCTTCCTCCTCCAGGAGGAGCAGCACAGGAGCACGAGGCAGGAATCTGCTGGGATTGGAGACTCCAAATGGGGCTGTGCATCAGAGATAGAAATGCTCAGTCACAGGCCAGGTGAGCACAGAGCATGGCTGGAGACCAGGGAGATGGGAGGGATTAACTGCTTCTCTCTGAGGGCACACTGAGGAATGGGGCCCTGAGCTCTTGGCTCCTCCAGGCTGGAGACTGGGAGGCTGCCATCCTCATTCCCTTCCTCCAAAGCTCTACAGAAAGCATTCAGGGAACAAAAGCTACCAAGAGCAAACCAAGCAGATTACTTAGCCTGGTCCCTGGCAAGGGCAGTGCAATTCCACCTCAGGCAAAGACATTTGACAATCACTGCAACAGGCACCTCCCCCAGAAGATCAGCAAGAATATCCAGCCAAGACCAAATTCACCAAGAACTGTGGAACTCCAGAGCTAGGGGAAAGCAACACAGAATTCACAGCTTTTTTCCCATGATCTTTTAGTGTTGCAAAGTAAAATTTTTAAATTTTATTACTTTTCCTCTTTCCTCTTTTAACTTTTTTTAAACTATTTTATCTTAAATATGCCTTTTTAAAAAAATCTTTTAAAATTTTCATTGTTATAGTCCTATTTTATCCTTTCATTGTATTTAACCTTATTTTTTGTATACAAATAGTGTTTTTTTTTTCTTTAAAAATTTGGGATACAATTTCTTCTAATAGATCAAAATATACCCTAAATCTAGCACATGGCTTTGTTCTAGTCACCAGCCTGATCATATTCTCTACTCCTCTTCTTTCTCTTTTTCCAACCAATTTATCTTACCAATTCCTTTTTTAGAATCTTTTTACATTTTCATCTTCACATTCATATTCCATCCCTTCATCGTATTTACCCTTATTTTTGTATATATGTAAGTCTTCTTTCTTTAAAATTTTGGGAGATAGTTTCTTCTAGAGACCAGAATACATCCAAAATCAAGTGGGTGGCTCTTTTCTATTCACCAGTCTAATGTGTGTGTATATATATATATATATGTTAGATATATATGTTAGATATATGTTAGATATGTATATACATTAGATATATATATACATGTATATATATATATATCATATATGATATATACACACACACACACATACACATATATATATATATATAATTTTTTTTATTTTTATTTTTTTTCCCCTCTTCATCTTCCCCTGGTTTGGGGTCTCTTCTGATTTGGTTGATGAATATTTTTCTGGGGTCTTTGCCACCCCTTTACTTTTATTCTCTTGTTCATATATGTTTATCTGGATAAAATTACAAGGCAGAAAAACTCATCACAAAAAAAAAAAAAAAAAGAACAAGAGGCAGTACCAACGGCTAGGGACCTAATCAATATGGACATTGGTAATATGTTAGAACTAGAGTTCAGAATGAAGATTACCAAGGTCCTAGCTGGGCTCAAAAAAGGCATGGTAGATATTAGAGAATCCCTTTCTGCAGGAATAAAAATCCCTTTCTGGAGAAATAAAAGAACTAAAATCTAACCAAGTTGAAATTTTAAAAGCGATTAATGCAGTGCAATCAAAAAGGGAGGCTATTACTGCAAGGATAAATGAGGAAGAAAGAATTAGTGATATAGAAGACCAAATGATGGACAATAAAGAAGCTGAGCAAAAGAGAGACAAACAACTACTGGACCACAAGGGGAGAATTTGAGAAATAAGTGATACCATAAGATGAAAAAATATTAGAATAATTGGGATCCCAGAAGAAGAAAGAGAGAGAGGGGCAGAAGGTATACCAGAGAAAATTATAGTAGAGAATTTCCTTAATATGGCAAAGGGAACAAGCATTAAAAACCAGAAGGCACAGAGAATCCCCTCAGAATCAATAAAAATAGGTCCACACCTGATCATTTAATAGTAAAACTTACAAGTCTTCCAGTCCTGTCCATGTTGCTACAAAAGTTGGGTATTCATCCATTCTGATGGAGGCATAATACTCCATAGTGTATATGGACCACATCTTCCTTATCCATTCATCCATTGAAGGGCATCTTGGTTCTTTCCAGAGTTTGATGACTGTGGCCATTGCTGCTATAAACATTGGGGTACAGATGGATGGGACTGGAAGAGATTATGCTGAGTGAAATAAGTCAAGCAGAGAGAGTCGATTATCATATGGTTTCACTTATTTGCAGAGCATAACAAATAATATGGAGGACATGGGGAGTTGGAGAGGAGAAGGGAGTTGAGGGAAATTGGAGGGGGAAATGAACCATGAGAGACTATGGACTCTGAAAAACAACCTGAGGGTTTTGAAGGGGCAGGGGGTGGGAGGTTGGGGGAGCCAGGTGGTGGGTATTATGGAGGGTGCGCATTGCATGGAACACTGGGTGTGGTGCAAAAACTATGAATGCTGTTACGCTGAAAAGAAATAAAATAAAATAAACTTACAAGTCTTAGTGACAAAGAAAATCCTGAAAGTAGCTTGGGACAAGAAATCTGTAACATACAATGATAGACATATTAGATTGGCAGCAAACTTATTCACAGAGACCTGGCAGGCCAGAAAGAACTGGCATGATATATTCAGAGCACTAAACAAAAAAAACATGCAGCCAAGAATACTATACCCAGCTGGGCTGTCACTGAAAATAGAAGGAGAGATAAAAAGCTTCCAGGACAAACAAAAATTAAAAGGATTTCCGAAAACCAAGCCAGCCCTACAGGAAATATTGAAAGGGGTCCTCTAAGCAAAGAGAGAGCCTAAAAGTAATCAGAGAGGAAACAGAGAAGGAAATCAGAAAGGAACAGAGACAATATACAGTAACAGTCTCCTTACAGGCAATACAATGCCACTACCCTGAATGTAAATGGGCTAAATGCCCCAATCAAAAGACACAGGGTATCAGAATGGATAAAAAAAAAAAACCATGACCCATTGATATACTGTCTACAAGAAACTCATTTTAGAACCAAAGACACCTCCAGATTGAAAGTGAAGGGGTTGAAAACAGTTTACCATGCTAATGGATGTCAAAAGAAAGCTGAGGTGGCAATCCTTATAACAGATGAATTAGATATTAAGCCAAGACTATAATAAGAGATGAGGAAGGACACTATATCATACTTAAAGGGTCTGTCCAACAAGAAGATCTAACAATTTTAAATATCTATGCCTCTAACATGGGAGCAGCCAGTTATATAACCCAATTAATAATAAAATCAAAGAAACACATCAACGATAATACAATAATAGTAGGGGACTTTAACACCCCCCTCACTGAAATGGACAGATCCAAGCAAAAGATCAACGAGGAAATAAAGGCCTTAAATGACACACTGGACCAGATGGACACCACAGATACATTAAGAACATTCCATCCCAAAGCAACAGAATACCCATTCTTCTCTAGTGCACATGGAACATTCTCCAGAATAGATCACATCCTGGGTCACAAATCAGGTCTCAACTGATACCAAAAATTAGGATCATTCCCTGCATATTTTCAGACCACAATACTCTGAAACTAGAACTCAATCACAAGAGGAAAGTTGGAAAGAACTCAAATACATGGTGACTAAAGAGCACCATACTAAAGAATGAATGGGTCAACCAGGAAATTAAAGAAGAATTTTTAAAATCCATGGAAACAAATGAAAATGAATACACAACTGTTCAAAATCTTTGGGAAACAGCAAAGGCGGTCCTCAGGGGTAAGTATATAGCGAGACAAGCCTTTTCCAAGAAACAAGAAAGGTCTCAAATACACAATCTAACCCTACACCTAAAGGAACTGGAAAAATAACAACAAAGAAAGCCTAAATCCAGCAGGAGAAGAGAAATAAAAAAAATCAGAGCTGAAATCAATGAAATAGAAACCAAAAGAACAGTAGGACAGATCAACAAAACTAGGAGCTGGTTCTTTGAAAGAATTAATAAGATTGATAAACCCCTGGCCAGACTTATCAAAAAAAGAAAGAAAGAAAGAAAGAAAGAAAGAAAGAAAGAAAGAAAGAAAGAAAGAAAAGAGAAAGGACCCAGATAAATAAAATCTTGAATGAAAGAGGAGAGATCGCAACCAACACCAAAGAAATACAAACAATTATAAGAATAACTATACACCAACTATAAACTATATATATATATGCAACTATACACCAGCAAATCTGATAATCTGGAAGAAATGGATGCATTCCTAGAGACATATGAACTACCAAAACTGAACCAGGAAGAAATGGAAAACCTGAACAGACCCATAACCACTAAGAAGATGGAAGCAGTCATCAAAAATCTCCCAAAAAACAAGAGCCCAGGGCCAGACAGCTTCCCAGGGGAATTCTACCAAACATTTAAAGAAAAATTAGTATCTATTCTCCTGAAACTGTTCCAATGGAAGGAAAACTTCCAAACCATTTCATGAGGCCAGCATTACCTTGATCCCAAAACCAGAAAAAGACCCTATCAAAAAAGAGAATTAAAGACCAATATCCTTGATGAACACAGATGCAAAAATTCTCACCAAAATACTAGCCAATAGGATCCAACAGTATATTAAAATGATTATTCACCACGACCAAGTGGGATTTATTCCTGGGCCGCAAGGTTGGTTCAACATCCACAGATCCATCAATATAATACAATACATTAATAAAAGAAAGAACAAGAACCATATGATACTCTCAATAGATGCTGAAAAAGCATTTGACAAAGTACAACACCATTTCTTGATCAAAATTCTTCAAAGTGTAGGGATAGAGGGTACATACCTCAATATCATCAAAGCCATCTATGAAAACCCACAGTGAATATCATTCTCAATGGAGAAAAACTGAGAGCTTTTCCGCTAAGGGTCAGGAACATGGCAGTGATGTTCACTTCGCCACTGCCATTCAAAATAGTACTAGAAGTCCTGGCCTCAGCAATCAGACAACAAAGAAAAATAAAAGGCATCCGAATCAGCAAACAAGTCAAACTCTCACTCTTTGCAGATGATAGGATACTTTATGTGGAAGACCCAAAAGACTCCACTCCAAAACTGCTAGAACTCATACAGAAATTCAGTAAAGTGTCAGGATATAAAATCAATGCACAGAAATCAGTTGCATTTCTATACACCAACAGCAAGACAGAAGAAAGAGAAATTAAGGAGTTGATCCCATTTACAATTGCACCCAAAACCATAAGATACCTAGGAATAAACCTAACCAAAGAGGCAAAAAAATCTGTACTCAGAAAACTATAAAGTACTCATGAAAGAAATTGAGGAAGACACAAAGAAATGGAAAAATGTTCCATGCTCCTGGATTGGAAGGACAAATATTGTGAAAATGTCTATGCTACCTAAAGCAATCTACACTTTTAATGCAATCCCTATCAAAATACCATCAATTTTTTTTCAAATAAATGGAACAAATAATCCTAAAATTTATATGGAACCAGAAAAGACCCCAAATAGCCAGAGGAATGTTGAAAAAGAAAGCCAAAGTTGGTGGCATCACAATTCCAGACTTCAAGCTCTATTACGAAGCTTGTCATCATCAAGACAGTATGGTACTGGCACAAAAACAGACACATAGATCAGTGGAACAGAATAGAGAGCCCAGAAATAGACATTCAACTCTATGGTCAACTAATCTTCAACAAAGCAGGAAAGAATATCTAATGGAAAAAAGACAGTCTCTTCAACAAATGGTGTTGGGAAAATTGGACAGCCACATGCAGAAAAAATGAAACTGGACCATTTCCTTGCACCACACACAAAAATAGACTCAAAATGGATGAAAGACCTCGATGTGAGAAAGGAATCCATCAAAATCCTTGAGGAGAACACAGGCAGCAACCTCTTCGACCTCAGCCGCAGCAACGTCTTCCTAGGAACATCGCCAAAGGCAAGGGAAACAAGGGCAAAAATGAACTATTGGGACTTCATCAAAATCAAAAGCTTTTGCACAGCAAAAGAAACAGTCAACAAAGCCAAAGACAACTGACAGAATGGGAGAAGATACTCGCAAATGACATATCAGATAAAGGGCTAGTCTCCAAAATCTTTGAAGAACTTATTAAACTCAACACCCAAAAAACAAATAATCCAATCAAGAAACAGGTAGAAGACATGAACAGACATTTCTGCAAAGAAGACATCCAGATGGCCAACAGACACATTAAAAAGTGCTCCACATCACTCGGCATCAGGGAAATACAAATCAAAACCACAATGAGATACCACCTCACACCAGTCAGAATGGCTAAAATTAACAAGTCAGGAAATGACAGTTGTTGGCAAGGATATGGAGAAAGGGGAACCTCCTACACTGTTGGTGGGGGTGCAAGCTGGTGTAGCCACTCTGGAAAATAGCAAGGAGGTTCCTCAAAAAAGTTGAAAATAGAGGTACCCTACAACCCAGCAACCGCACTACTGGGTATTTACCCCAAAGATACAAATGCAGTGATCTCAAGGGGCACATGCACCCAAATGTTTATAGCAGCAATGTCCACAATAACCAAACTATGGAAAGAACCTAGATGTCCACCAACAGATGAATGGATAAAGAAGATGTGGTATATACATACATACAATAGAATACTATGCAGCCATCAAAAGAAATGAAATCTTGCCATTTGCAACAATGTGGATGGAACTAGAGGGTATTATGCTGAGTGAAATAAATCATTCAGAGAAAGAATGATCATGATCTCTCTGATATGAGGAATTTGAGAAGCAGGGTGGGGGATTGTGGGGGGTAGGGAAGGACAGAATGAAACAAGATGGGATCAGGAGGGAGACAAACCATAAGATACTCTTAATCTCACAAAATAAACTGAGGGTTGCTGGGGGGTGGGGTGGTAAGGATAGAGTGGTTGGGTTATGGACATTGGGGAGGCTATATGCTATGGTGAGGGCTGTGAAATGTATAAGCCTGATGATTCACAGATCTGTACCCCTGGGGCAAATAATATATGTTAATAAAAAAATTTTTTTTAAATCCTTAAGTCAACTATATCTGCAAAGTCCCTTTTGTCATGTAAATTAATATAGTCATAAAATTTGGGGATTGGAATACGGACATGTTTGGAGGGCCATTATTTTGTCTACCACAGATGTTTTAAGCAAAGGTCTAATGTAGTGGTCCTCAAAGTTTCGTTCCTTAGCCAACAGCAGTAGCATTACCTGCTAATTTGTTAGAAATGCACATTCTCAGGCCACACTCCAGAACTGCTGAATCAGAGACTCTGGTGAGTTCCAGAAACCTGTGTGGTCCCAAGCCCTCCAGGTGATTCTGATAAACACTAAACCACTCTGAGAGATGCAGCCCTAGATTTAGGGGGGGGTGGGGAGAAAACAGGTTCAGAGGGCCAGGAGCAGTTGAATTTCATAGGGATGGGTGATTCCTAGAGCATACAAACACTGAGATTACATGGATGGAACCAGAGCCTGGACTCTCCAGTGAAGGGGCACAGCATAAGTAAATTTCTGGCTCCAAATGTGAATTGAGTGGCCTTCTTACACATTTGATAAAATAAATTACTTAACTGAAAAAGGCTCATTTGTGTCATAAGGCATAAAATTAATCTGTTCAAACTCAAAAATTTAACATACTGATCTAGAAAAATAATTTCTCTTTCTTTAAAAAATGCAATCTGAGGGTTTTGAAGGGGAGAGGGGTGGGAGGTTGAGGGAGCCTGGTGGTGGGTATTATGGAGGGCACATATTGCATGGAGCACTGGGTGTGGTGCCTAAACAATGAAATCTGTTACACTGAAAAGAAATTAAATTTTAAAAATGCAAATAAAAAATTTATTATAAGGATATCTAGATTAAAGACAAAATTTCCTATCAGAATAAAGAAAATATTCAAAAGATTACTGAATATTTTAATTTCATAAAGTCTTCCTTGTATTAGTTATAACAATAGCTATAATTCATCAGCAATTTTACCATTTTCATTTTTTCCTTGAACAAGCAGCACAGCGAGGAATTTTTAACAACACTGTTGTTATCTCTGGAAGTCTAGGCCCTCTGAAGAATTGCAGGCGACTTCCCAGGAGGCTTGATTAAGAGCAGAGGACAATTGTCTTTCCCAAGGCAGAGAAATGGGGCCATTTAGAATTGTGCTCTCCTGGAGGCAAACAGGAAACAGGAAGCTCTCTGTCAGCCATTCTTACCCTGCCCCCAGAGCAGGAAGAGCAGTAAGAGGAACCATATCATTACTTTGACCCAGCCCAGGAAATACGATGGCTTATTCAGTGTGTAGACCTGGGAGGGTAGGTAGAGGGAAGACAGCAGCTATAATCCAGTAACTCTCCCTAACAGCCAGATAACATCCATTCAGTGTGAATACTGAGGAAATGAAAAGGAATGTATACTCAAAACACATTAATTAGGCTTTAAACAAAAGGGGAGATAACAGTTTTGTCAAAAAGCAGTAAACAAGCAGAAGACAAACTACCTTCCATCTCTGAAAGACTTTCTTTGTGTACAAAACTCCTCTGGGTGGACCCCATCCTAAACCACACCATCCTAGCACTCAACTATAAGAACTCAAAATGAGAATAACAGTAAAATGAAGTACAGCGCCCCCTATCAAATATAACAATAATAAGATGCTTCCCTGTTTGTTGCTGTACCTAGCTTCTTCCTGGATCTGGTATAAGAGTGTACCTACAGCTTGGAACATTTCTTTTGTTAATGTTTCTTCACAAGATTTTACAATACTCTGGAATGAGCCTGAGTTTAGAAATAGAAGAGTCAAGTGTTGAATGTGCCAAAATATATCAATTTATAAATATCATCACAATTAAATATTCTAAAACTTCTTTTCAGGGCACTAAAAAGGATCTACCTAGGACCTACATTATACAGACACAATATAAGGGATCTTCACTTTGAGATCGTTATTTGAAGAACAAAAAGAATTCATGTCATGTTTCACATGCTGTTAATTAACTTAAATGCATGTTCTGATTGCTGCCAGGTCAAGCCCACTGATCATATGACTTAACATGGTTCCAAATGTGTTCTTCCTTCAAACTTCTCCTTTAGCAATGGCATCAGCAGCCCAGTCACCCAGAAGAGAAACCTCGGACTCATTCTTGTCTTGATCCTCTCCTTTTCCCTCCCCACTTCCTCCATACACACCGTTTCAGTCACTTGAGACCCTTACTCATTCTATCCCTGAAATGCCCTCACCTCTGCCTCCCTCAATCCCCACAGCCCTACTTTTGACCCCCATCAAATTTCTCAATCTTTCTCTCTCTCTCCTACTAACACTGCCCCTTGACTCATGCCCAGGTCCTTGAAGCATTGACCAGATGGTCCAGATGCCTTCAACACAGTTGGCCAAATGTCCTTTGTGCATATCTTAGTCACCCAGGACATTTCCATGGTTCCTTCATCAATGTTACCACATCGCTTTTATTTTTAATGTAATCATAGTGTAAAATTATTTTCTTGATATATAACTTATATACAGTTAAGGACAGAAATTTCGACTATTGATTAACTTTTACATAGATGTACACCTGTAACCACCACATCAACATATCAAATACTCCTGCAGCTCGGCAAACTTTCACGTACCTCCTCCCAGTCAATACTTTGCCACCTAAACATCACTACTATTCTAACTTCTACTGCAATAGGTTAATTTACCTGTTTTTAAGCTTTATATAAATGCAATCGTACAATATGTACTTTTTTGTATGTGTTCTACTTTATGAATATACCACAATTTATTTATCTACTCTATAACTGGACACATTTGGGCTGCTTCAATTTGGGAGCTCCTGTGAATAAAGCTGCCATTAACATTCTTGTACCTACCTTCTTTTGTGGACATATGCACTCATTTCTGTTTGGTAAATACCCAGATGTGGAATTGCTAAGTCATATAGTGTGTGCGTGTGTGTGTGTGTGTGTGTGTGTGTTTTACTTGAGCATGTACTGCTAGACAGTTTTCCAAAGTAGTTGAATTTACCACTTTCTAGATATCTCTGAATTATTCCAATAGTTTATATGCTATTTTAATGTTAGTTTTTTATTCTCTGACCACATTTGAGTTCTTTGAACACAGATCCCTATGTTGCTTACCCCATATATCCAATGTATAGATTATGGTTACAATTAAATATTTATATTATATACAAGTCACAGACAAAATTCATTCATAGAGCATGGCATGGTAGAAGGGCTTAGGAATCTTACATTTATCTCTCTCTGGACTCAGCCCAGAGGTGACACATGCCTATCCTTGTCCTGTCAACACTTCAGTCACCCAAAAAGAGGTTGAATATTCAAATCAGTTTCCAACATTCCTAGGTCCCCCCACTGAGTGCCCAAAATCTCAGTTGCATCCATCTGCCTGATATTACTGGGTTTTAAACTCACTGGTATGTATTCAGTCCCTCATTAAGCTGCTGGAAACTTTAATAGGCCAGAAAACCTCCAAAGTTCAACTCTTTTTTTTCCCTCGAACTTTGTGCACATTCATTATGAAATGTGCTAAGGAAAGTGTGTCCATTAGCTATCCAACCTGCCTTCTAACGTGGAATCAATTAGTGCCGAAGCCCTCCATCTCAATCCGGAGATAGAAAATGCCTCCCAGAGAAAAACCCCAAAAGATGCATGTCCCTTGATCTGTTTGTGCAGATGGAGGGTATTAGTTACACAAACACATGGAGAGAAGATAGGATTGCGGAGGAAGTCCTCCAAAGTCCTCCAGCCCTCCCTGAAAGTGAATTTCTTGTTCTTCCTGTTTTTGCTTCTAAGTCTTAAATTTTTCACCGCTCTTATATTTCGGTGAGTGTCATGGCACGAACCACTTTCTGCTCCTTCTTGCAGAGAATGTTTTCTGCTTTTTGATGTTGCTTTTAATAAAACACTGGCTCTAGCCAGCTTCTGCAACCACATCCAAAAGTAGCCCTCTCCACAACCTTGAAATCGTAGCCCTCCCTGAACCAGAAGTAAAAGGAAACTCCTAGAGATAAAGATTTATAAAAACTATGCAAAATGGAAAATACATATTGCTATTATTTTCTTTTATTCCAAGAAGTAAAGTTAAAATGTCCTTTTGGTTTTCAGTAAGGATTTTTTTTCTTTCAGATGAGAGAAGCCCACATGTCTGAGTTATTTGCTGTTGCTACCCTATTCAGTAGGAGAGGTTTCATGGGGAAAATTCTGATCTGGTAGTAGGTAGCCATTCTGTAAAATAGAGTCACCTCATTTTTCCATCTTAAGAGGTCCTTCTGAAATAAGTCCAACAAATAAGTATTTCTGAACACCCTCCGGCTTTTCACCACCCTGTAGCTCCCACCTCCCAGTCTCATAATCACAGTAAAATGACTGCTGTTGGAATTCACTGAAACCTGGCAAACACTCTCATTCATTCAGGGGTCAAGTTATCATTGGCAGAATGGGATACACAGTGTAATAATCTGGCTGCTGCTTTAGGAAAACCTCAGGCAGTTTAAATAAAGTTATTTGTCCTGTGACATTTTCATAGGCTTTACAAATGTCCCACTTGATCTCCCCCTGCCAAGTCATTATGCCACTCACTCCTCAGGATTCCCAGCAGAGATGGCATATAACCTCCAACTCAAGTACATCCTTGTATTTAAATATCAAAAAGTGGTAGCAGAGGAAATACATATATGTGTGTGTGTGTGTGTGTGTGTGTGTGTGTGTGTAGGTTGCAGCATGCATTAATCATCATTTAAAACAAAATATGTAACTTGTAGTGATGTATTTCCCAGAACTTTTGACACAAAGAACCCCCCTTCTTTAATCTCTTTTGTCTTAGATCTTATTCCCTCTCACTTCTTTCTTTTGTACCTACCTCTATCTTTTCATCTCCCTCCTTCCTACACACACACACTCTCTCTCTCTCTCCTGCTTTGTCATGCTTGTCCCTACATCACCATGATAGCACATCTAACTAATGTTGTTGATCTGAACAACCTCACGACATATAATTGCTCCAACTAACCCAACACATTGGTCTTTTGCGAGTACCAAGCAAGTACCATCTTTACTATTCTTTACGTGTCCCTTTCAGGCCGATGGTACAAGGGGATAGCAGAGTTCACGCTGTTGTCCCATGATTCAGCCATGGAATAATTACAACTTGACTAGGCACCATAGTTATAAAAATAAATTTGACCTAGAAAGAGTAAAGTAACAATAAAAATACTAATAATAAGTCTAATAATGATAATTACAATAAATTACACATACTCCTACCCTAGTAATATCGATTTCATTTTTTATATTTAATTTTACATAATTAAACACATTGCATGCACATGTTAATTTTATGCTTTTTCTTTTTTTATATATTTTATTTATTTATTTGACAGAGAGAGAGATTACAAGTAGGCAGAGAGGCAGACAGAGAGAGAGGGGGAAGCAAGCTCCCTGCTGAGCAGAGAGCCCGATGTGGGGCTCGATCCCAAGACCCTGAGATCATGACCTGAGCTGAAGGCAGAGGCTTAATCCACTGAGCCACCCAGGTGCCCCAATTTTATGCTTTTTCTATTTATCATTATGCTAAACATTTTCCCATGTTTCCACATAATCTTAACATTTCATTTTATAATGACTGTCCAGTGTTTTTATCTAAAATTCATCTAATCTTGTCATCACTAATGTCAACTGGATAGCCCAGCAATTCTCTTTTTTTAAGATTTTATTTATTAATTTGAGAGAGAGAGAGTGTGTGCACTCACAAGAGCGGGGGAAGGGGCAGAGGCAGAGGGAAAAACAGCCTCCCTGCTGAGCAGGGAGCCCTAGGTGGGGCTGGATCCCAGGACCCTGGAATCATGACCTGAGCCAAAGGCAGATGCTTAACCAATTGAGCCACCCATAGCCTATCAATTCTAAGACTACACTCCTAAGTTGCACAACTTGATATACACAATAAAACAAAATATATCTAATTATTAATAACTACTTGTGCTAGTAAATACTGAGTGATTTTTATTATCTTTGTACTTCTTAATTTTTCTATAATAAAAATGTATCTTTTTATTTTAAAACTTTAATAATAATAATAATAAAAGCTACCACTTACTAAGTGTTTACTATGTAGCAGGAACTCTTCTAAGTGCTTCATGTAATACTCCTTATTACAACCCTCAAAAATGGATTCTATTACTATTCTATTACTATGCCCATTTTGCAGATGAGGAAACTGAGGCTCAGTACAATTAAGGTACTTGTACAAAATTACAGAGCTAATAAGTAGAATAGCTGGCATTTTAACTCACACAGTCTAACTTCAGAATCTACACTATCACCCTAAAGGCTACACTTAAAAAATATATTTCTAAATATATTTAAGCTATAGCCACCTTCAAATAGCCCACTGCCTGGCTTCATATTGCAATGGGATTCCATGTTGTTTCTGATATTTTGCAATTGCCATGTGCGCAATGTAGAACCATCCTATTACCACCATCATCATTATCCCCACCTTTAACCCTAATACCACAATCATTTAAAAACTTCATTAAGATTTTAGTGTGTGTGAAACACAGTACCAGGAACTTGGGGGAAAAACAAAGTATGTAAAACACATGTTCGTTATTCTTGAGAATACCAGAGCTAGTCTGAAAACAGCTTCAAATTGAAAAGGCAATTGGTGCAGCACTCTGGAAAACAGTATGGAGGCTTCTCAAGAAGTTGAAAACAGAGCTACCCTACAACTCAGCAATTGCACTACTGATACAAATGTAGTGATCTGGAGGGGACGTGTACCCCAGTGTTTATAGCAGCAATGTCCACAATAGCCAAACTGTGGAAAGAGCCTAGATGTCCATCAACAGATGAATGGATAAAGAAGATGTGAGATAGATAGATAGATAGATAGATAGATAGCTATAACACAGCCATCAAAAAAATCGAAATCTTGCCATTTGCAACAACATGGATGGAACTAGAGGGTATTGTGCTGAGAAAAATAAGTCAATCAGAGAAAGACAATTATCATATGATCTCCCTGATATGAGGAATTTGAGAAACAAGATAGAAGCTCATAGGAGAAATTAGGGAAAAAATGAAACAAGATGAAACCAGAGAGGGAGACATTAAGAGACTCTTAATGTCAGAAAAAAAACTGAGGGGGCGTCTGGGTGGCTCAGTGGGTTAAAGCCTCTGCCTTCGGCTCAGGTCATGATCCCAGGGTACTGGGATGGAGCCCCGCATTGGACTCTCTGCTCAGCAGGGAGTCTGCTTCCTCCTCTCTCACTGCCTGCCTCTCTGCCTATTTGTGATCTCTGTCTGTCAAATAAGTAAATAAAATCTTTAAAAAACAATGGCATTAAAAAAAGATTGCTCTAGGTAGTATAGACATTTTAACAATGTTTATTCTTCCGATCCAAGAACATGGAATGGTCTTCCATCTTTTTATGTCTTCTTCAATTTCTTTCATGAGTGTTCTGTAGTTCCTCGAGTACAGATCCTTTACATCTTTGGTTAGGTTTATTCCCAGGTATCTTATGGTTCTTGGTGCTATAGTAAATGGAATCAATTCTCTAATTTCCCTTTCTGCATTTTCATTGTTAGTGTATAAGAAAGCCACTGATTTCTGTACATTGACTTTGTATCCTGCCACGTTACTGAATTGCTGTATGAGTTCTAGTAGTTTGGGGGTGGAGTCTTTTGGGTTTTCCATATAAAGTATCCTGTCATCTGTGAAGAGAGAGAGTTTGACTTCTTTCTTGCCAATGTGGATACCTTTTATTTCTCTTTGTTGTCTGATTGCTAT
>PISX010018416.1:0-40683 GCA_004024625.1 Mellivora capensis
TCACAAAAGGGCAAGAACTTCATTTCTTATTTATTTTTCAGAGGAGAGCCACCAAGGAGAATTTCTTGATCTTAGTAGGATATGACAATTTTCCTTTGTTAAGCCGCTGAGATTTAAGACTATTTCAGCAGCTAGTGATAATCATCCTAACTGATATACTAGCCTTTGACAAATAACTTATCACCAACTTCTAGAAAGGATGCAGATTTAAACTCTGTCCATAATTAATGACCCAAGCCTGAAGAAGAGCCATAGGACTAACTACTTAGCTTGGGTGCAGACTCTTGGATAAAAATCGAACATGAGGACATGCTAAGAAACAAAAGGTCATTTTGAATTGTCTGGTCTGGTGGATCAGCATAGCAGTGAGGGAAGGAGGATGACCTTTGTTGGAGTAGATCCTTCTCCCAAGAAACCTGGAACTTTGAGAGAAACATCACAGTCTCTGAACCATCAGACTCCTGTATGCCATGCTGAAAAAAGAACCCTTTGTCTTTATGTTATTTTCATCCCATTCAGCAGACACTCACTGAGCACCTCTTCTGGATCATGCTCTTTCCTGCACACACACACATGCTTAACACAAGACACACACACACACATACACACACACACACACACACACACATCAGAATCCCTTTCTTCCTCAGAGTTAATTTTTTCTAAGATCCCAGGAAAGATATTCTCAGAGTACAGTTATTCTAAAATTGATTTTCTAGACTTTAGTTGTATGATAAAGAACATATCAGGCCCTGGAGACATTCTTGTCTGTATAAGCTGATACCAAAGCTAATTAATACACAGGAGAGCCTTTCCTCTTTAGGAAGATATCAGTTCATTAGTGCAGATGAAAATGGTTTATTTATTATCTTGGTTTATTGTGTGTGTAAATTCTGGTCACAGAAGGTCAAGTTTCCCATGGAAGTACTTAACCTTTCATGGTCAAAATTATTATAAGGAATATTAGGAAGATTGTGTTTTCCTCTATCTAAATTCTATAAGTGTATATTTAGTTAGAAGAAAAATCAAGAATAGGATGTGACCTTAGGCAATGAAGTCATGTCTTCTGAGGGGAAAATATGCTTTATTCATACTAATTAACCTTTGATACTTTGGCATCACAAAGTAAAGGTCAAATTAATGTTTGTGTCCTGTAATATTCAGGATTGGCTGCAAAGCAAACTTTTTGGCCTCCAGAACATTGGGTTCAGTCTTTAGAGATCATTAAGGACCAAGGCTGAACAATAAAGTATAATGTACCTCAGAGGTGAAAGGAAACAAATTATTAACCATTTGGTAAAAATTTATGGCACACCTCAAATCTGTACTGACTTATTAGCTGTTCTGTATATTGTGCATATTTTCTGGAAAGTAATATAGCAGCACATACAATAGGAGGCATTAAATTGTTCAGATCTTGGACCGAGCCACCCAACTTTTTCTAAAATGATTCAGAAACAAAAACTTGGGGAGACAATATCATGCATTTTATTTATTTTTTTAAAGATTTTATTTATTTATTTGATAGACCACAAGTAGGCAGAGAGGCAGGCAGAGAGAGAAGAGGGGAAGCAGGTTCCCTGCTGAGCAAAGAGCCCAATGCGGGGCTTGATCCCAGGACCCTGGGATCATGACCTGAGTCGAAGGCAGAGGCTTAACCCACTGAGCCACCCAGGCACCCCAAAATCATGCATTTTAATTAGTTAGTTTATTCTACAAATGTTTGTATCCTATCTGATCCATATCAAGTACTGTGCTAGGTGCTGAGATTCAATAGTGAAGACGAAAGCCAATAGTAATGGCTTCTATTCTGGAAACATGACTGTGACAGAGAGCCAGAAACTCTCTTCTTACAAAGAAACTAAAAATGCCACATAAAATGAAATTTTAAAGACTGTTAAAAAAATTTTTTTAAGATTTTATTTATTTATTTGACAGACAGAGATCACAAGTAGGCAGAGAGGCAGACAGAGAGAGGAGGAAGCAGGCTTCCGGCTGAGCAGAGAGCCCGATGTGGGGCTCAATCCCAGGACCCTGGGATCATGACCTGAGCCAAAGGCAGAGGCTTTAACCCACTGAGCCACCCAGGCGCCACAAGACTTTACATAAATGAGTGAGCTTGGCAGAAAAGTCAGGGTAAGAACAGGACTATCACTCAGCGGAGGTGAGAAAACACTGAAGCTCCAAGCAGCCCTGGGGGGGGGGGGTGCTAACACATATGATTGGCTTATAATTTTAGTTTTAACAATCTCATTAGTAAGAGACAGGCAACAAAAACATTGGCCCAGAGAAGGGCATGCAGTCAGACTAGACACCCTCCTCCATGGATAAAGTATAAAACCACAAAGAATGCATGGAAAAAACCTAGTTTTAAAAACATGCTCCACAAAAGGAGAGAAAACATTTTCAATTTCGGCATTGGATCTCGTTGAAAGTGGAGAAAAAGTTGCCTTTGAGAATCTGTGGTTTAAGGTCAGCCCTCATGAGAGACTGGGGATTGAATTCACACATTTGGAACCTGAAAAGCCACAACTGAGATTTTTACTTTAAAATAGATGAAGATAGGGGTGCCTCGATGGCTCGGTTGTTAAGTGTCGCTTCTCCCTCTCCCTCCACCCCTCTTCCCTGCTCATGCTCTCTCCTTCTCTCTCATGTTCTCACTATCTCTCAAATAAATAAGTAAAATCTTTTAAAAAATAAATGAAAAATAAAATAGATGAAGATACTACTGTTTCCAGACATCTAGCAAGAACAAATGCAAATATTTTCTAGGGGAACTTAGAATATATGAGATTCTTAAAGAATTCCTATAAGTAGAGGTGTAAGAATATAATCCATTACTACTACTACTACTAATGATTTCTACACAAAATTCCTACACATGAATGAAAGGCAATAGAAGAAAAAGGAAGGAAAGTAAATGGAGAGGAAGACATTATCTCTCATAGAACCTATAGTCTAGCAGGAACTATAGGTGAGTCATCACGGTATTTGGAATGTTGCATACTGAGTGTCATGGTTTGGTGGGCTGATAAGTGGGCAACAGCAGACCATCCTGACACTTAACCTTCAATATAAGGGTTCCAAAAAGTTTCCTGGAGGAAATGGTATCTAAGTTGAGACTTAGAAGATGATGAAGAGATTAACTGAAGAAGAAGATGGGAGGACCAAGAAATCAGGAGCTAATGAGCAGTAGTAAGAACATGTACAAAAGGACAGAGAATGGACCACGCATAGCAATTGGGTTTCTTCAAGTATTAGCATGACCTGAGCACAGAGTTTGAGCTTGGGAGACACAAGAGAATCTGAAGGTGTAAGTAGGGGCCAGGTTGCAAGGAGCCTGAATTATTTATTTTTGGTATTATCTATATACCAAAAAAAGGAAAAAGGAAAAAAAATTTGAAAAAGAATCTAAATAATCAGAAATTGGAGAAAGACAAATTAATAATGGGATAGATGGTTAACTATAGGCAAGTATTAAAAAGAGATGATTATGAACTTTGTAGAAAACTGAAAAGATCTTTATGGTTCTAGTGGAAAAAAATCAGAACACAAAAATCATACTTTACCATTTAAACTGCAATTATAAGTTTATAAAATATGTATGCATGAAGTCAAAGACAGGAGGGAAATATACCAGAAAGAACATTGTGTTTGGAGATGGTGGAATATGTTTGAATTTTATTTCCTCTTTTTCAAAAATGTCATTTAATAGCTTCTCATTTAAAATTAAACAGAAAGACAAGAACTTCAGCGAGTACGGGGAATGAGGTTTTTGCTCATTATTGAATCTGTTACATAGTAAAGACTGAATAGAAATACTTATCAAATAAATGAAAGATGGGCATTGTTTCAGACTTTCTGGAAGAATTGCTGATAGTAACCAAACGCAGTGTCAGGTCGGTCAGAATTAGGCTTCAGCGCCAAATCAGACACAAACAGATTGAACTTGAGCATTTGAAGATGGACAGCTACTTGACCTGGTATACCTAAGGAAGATCTACCAGAAAGAGAAGACAACACTTTCTCAATATAGGGAGTAGGAATAAAGGAAGAGTTGAAAGTGAGATTGGTTTTTTCCCTTTGGGGAAGAGGATATAAAGGGGAGTATTGTTTTAGTTACTCATGTTTTTTATTTTTAAACTTAGAATATACTCAAATAAATATAAAACATTTAAGAGAATGTATTTAAAGGAAGGGGAAAATCTACAAAAACTCGATTTTTTTCTGAGTTCTTTTTTAATTTTTTTTCACATGTATGGTCATAATTACTGTATATCTATTATTTTCTATTCTATTTTTTCCCATTTAATGTTATTAAACTCATGTGAAAGTTTAAAATTCATTTGTCTCTTAATAAATTGCACAATATTTCAACATTTCAATCTGTAATTTACTTAACCTCAGCCCTTTGCTATACATGGAGGTTTTTGTTATTGTTGATTGGATTTTTTTCTTTAAAAAGAAAATCTTACTATCAATATTGTCAATTTTCTCCTTTGAGTGATTTTCTTGAAATAGATTTTTAAGAAGGAAGGAATTTTGAGGTTAAAAGATTTAATATAGTATTGTGATTTGGATAGTTTTCTCCAAATTCTGCAAAAGAATAATAGAAAAAAAAGGTTTTCTTGTCTATTCTGCTAGAATGGAACAGGCTTACTCGGTCAGGATTCTAGGAGGTGGTCATCTTTCTCAGTATGTTGAGCTCTACTGTCTTTTCGGGAGGGGTGAAGACAGCCAAAATAATAGCAGTAATAATTCTTCATATTGTTATCTCATTCATTTGCCATAAATTATGGTCTAGTAGTATTATACCCACCCTACTAGTGAGGAAACCGAGGCTCATTGAGATTAAATAAGTTTTTTGAAGATACTCAGAGAGCTAATGGCAGGTCTTAGCCAGAATTTAAGGCTCTGAGTTTCTGAACCACGGTACCAAAGTAATCATATCCAGAAACTGCAATAACTATGGGTTTCTCTCAGTAGGAAGGTAGGGAGTAATGGAGGAGGTTTTTACTGCCTGGGATGATACACGGACTAATCTCCAACTGTATGATCTTGATCAAGTTCCATAAACACTCTGACCTTTGTTTCTTCAACTAGAACATGGCAGTGATAACAGCACCTGCTTCATCAGGTTGTTGTGAAAAGTAAATGAAGCAATTCATGGAGAATATTTATGCAGTGCCTGCACATACCAACATTTAGTAAATACCTATGAGATGGCCCAGGTCCAAATTCTTTAAAGTTGGCAAGAAAGTCAACCTAACCATTAACCTCCATCCTTTCCTTCAGGACAACTGTAGGATTTAAGATATAACTTAGAGATTTTTTGCAGTTATAGTTTCTATATCTAGAGCCCAGATCTATATCTAGACACTTGTCTTCCTTTGGTCCTGGCGATATTCTAATTTATTAGAGAGGCAAATATTTCCTCATGCTATTGGTGTGTGTTGCTGCGTTCCTGACCATGTTTGCTTTCAGCTCTTTATTTTAGATCCCAACAAGATTTCATTGTTCCTTGTACTCTACCTTCCTGGCTTGTCTATGCCTTCTGGACCCTTTGTCGTGTTACAGCATTCTGTGACTGTGAATTAGGCAGGACTCATGAAAGCAATATTGTATTGCTGTATTCATAGCACTTCAGGCTTATTTCTCTGTTTTAGACAATTATATACTTTGTTTTACAAAGTTTCAATGAATGATTGTATAAATAGATAATGTTAGTCGTGAAGTGACCTTGTAATAACTATTAATTTTAGTTACATTGTGCGGTTGAGGAGAACAATGATTTTTAAATGAAAGAAAATAGTCTTTTTCTGTCTATGATCTATATTTATGTGACTCTGTACCTATGATGCAGAAAAATGTCTGGGAAAGTTTATGGTGCATTAGTTATTCAACTAATTGCAATTTTGTGAACCTTTAATATATTCAGGAACATGTAAACAGGGTACTTGAAGTATTTTTTCTTTGAGCTTAGAGGCTTCCTGTTAAAACTGTCCTTGTCATACACATCTTCATTGGCAATTGAGTTGACAACTTTAGAAAAACACCGCATCAAAAACTAATGATGTATTTTATGGTGACTAACATAACACAATAAAAAATTTAAAAATAAACAAACAAATAAAAAATAACACATTTTTAAAAAGTTGGAATTCCAGAGAAAATGAGCAACCATTTATTTCTTCAATCAGTCATTCTTCTCTTCCCATTATCTTCACCCCCACTCCAAGGGCTTTTTCTTCCTATCACTCCACTAACGTGCCTCAAAATCAGCCATTACCTACATCTTGACAAAATCAATAGGCACATCTCTGATTTTATCCATCTTGACCTCTCAGCAGTGTTACACAGGGCGGGCCCCCTCTCACTTTCTTGAAACATGTTCTTTCCTGGTTTCAGGACACCACCTTATCTGTGTCTTCTCTCATTTTCCACAGCCACCCCTCAGGCTAGTTTGCTGGCTATACAGACTCTGCTGGCTAACAGACTTCTAACTGGGGGGTGTCCAGGGGCTTGCTAAGGCTATCTGCTCTATTTTCACCCACTCCCTAAAAAGATCTCAACTTGAGACACATAGCTTTGAATACCATATGGGTTGTTGACACTCAAAATTCTATCTCCAATCCAGGCATCTCCCTGTGAGCTCTAGCCTTGCAGACGCATGAACCTACTCATTTCTCTATTTAATATGCTGTGATAGAAAGAATTTTGTTGTCTCCCCATCAAATTTACTACCCTGCCTGCCCTATACACCTGACCACCTCACTACATGACACCAGCATCATGAACTTGCTTATGCCAAAATCATGAATTTTGCCTTCATTTATTTCCTTTATTCATTCCCTCTATCTATATAATGTGATTATTGACATAGTTTTAAATATCACTGTTCACTTTCTATTTGTCCCATTCAGTGTTTTCCCCCTTTTTTCTTATTTCTTATTTTGAATCAATTGAGTATTTTTTTTTAAAGATTTTATTTATTTATTTGAGAGAGAGGCAGTGAGAGAGAGCATGAGCGAGGAGAAGGTCAGAGGGAGAATCAGACTCCCCGTGGAGCTGGGAGCCCAATGTGGGACTCGATCCTGGGACTTCAGGATCATGACCTGAGCTGAAGGCAGTCGTCCAACCAACTGAGCCACCCAGGCGTCCCAATTGAGTATTTTTTAATGATTCTATTTTACCTTCTCTATTGGGTTATTACTATAAACTTTGTTTCTTATCTTAATGGTCACCTTTGCATTTACAGTAGTATTAAATCTTTCCCCTTGGCATTTTAAATCCACCGACTCTTTAAGCGCCCCATTCTGGAAAGGACATATGGAATTCAGTTATAATAACTTCGTCTGCTGATGTTTACATCTGTGCCAGTTTGGGGTCGTTTGTAGTTCATTGATTTTCCTTCCTTTTGTGGGTTATATTTTCTTGCTTCCTTGCATGTATAGTATGCTACATAGTGTGAGTTTTGTGTTATTGAATGCTAAATATTTGTGTATTCCTATCAATATTCTTGTACTTTGTTCTGGGATGTGTTTAATGTGCATGGGAAGTTTGATCCTTTTGAGTTTTCTTTTCAAAGTTTGTTAGTAGAAGCAGAAATAAAGGTTGTTTTGTAGCTAATTTATCCTGAACATTGAGGCAAAATCCTTCCGAGTATCTCTCACCTCCCCCCATGCTGTTTGTGTTACAAGTTTACCAGTTTGGCTGGTAAGAACAAGCACTGTTCTGAGACCCACGCAAGCCTCAGTTATTTTTTCCTCTGACCTTTCCAGGTAGTCCTTTCCCTGGCCTTGGGTAGTTTCCTCGCCTGCTATAATTAGTATTTAGCTAAAGACTCTAGGGGAATTCCACGCATATCTCCAGCATTTTTTCTTGTGTGTGTAACTCTCTCATCTCTAGTAACCCTGCCCTATGATTTCTGGCTGGCTCGGCCTCTCTGGGCTCTCAGGTCTGTGCTCTCCACTCACAGAGCCTGTCTGACTTCACCTGGGCTCTTCCTCCCTGTGTTGCAACTTGGACATCCTCTTCTCTTAAAGCAATAAGCCAGGACACTTGTAAGTTTACTTGACTTGTTTCCCATGTTTCAGGGAACAATACTTGTTGCCTGACACTAGTTGCCTGATATCAAGTGTCTATGAAGTATTTGTTTTATAAATTTTGTCCAGTTAAAAAAAAAAATTAGTCAGAAATGTATATTTGGTCCTTCTTACTCTATTTTGGCCAGAAATGGAAGTCTCTTGATTCTTGCCCTTGTTTTTTAATGGGTGTGGGCATCATATTTGCACATTTTTCTAGGAATAACTTGAGGCTTATGATGTTGTTACTGTCCTCCAGAAGGGATTTCCATTTGTTTCTCTAGGTGCCTGAGGGCACTGGCAATCTGAGATCACCTTAATCAAACCTCAGTTGTTGTGAGGATTTTTTGCTGGATGTCAGTTCCTATGATGGCTCATCTAATTCTAGTTGAGTTTTAATCCCACGGTGCTGCCTTTTAGAGTCACAATCCCATGGGAGGTTTGTTTACTAGCTTCCTGATCCTTTGAAAAGATCTTTTGAAAGACCTATGGACCTTTCGTTTCAACTCTTGGTACCCAGTGTTATTGTATTTGAAGTAAGTTTCTAAATATATGGTGCATGGAAGAGTGGTGGTGGATTCTTAATCCATCCTGCTAACCTCTATATTTTAATCAGTGTACTGAAGTAATTTACATTTAAGTTATGTATTAATATATGCTAGAGCTTAGGTCTGCTATGTTACTTGTTTGCTTCATTTTTCTTGCCTATGTTTATCTTATCTTACCTTCCTTTGGTTATTTAAACACAGAGAGCCCAGATATGGACCCTCAACTCTATGGTCAAATAATCTTCGACAAAGCAGGAAAAAATATACAATGGAAAAAAGACAGTCTCTTCAATAAATGGTGCTGGGAAAATTGGACAGCTATATGTAGGATTCCATTTTGATTTATTTATAGTGTTATAGAGTAAACTGCTTTATGTAATTGTCCTAATTGTTGCTCTAGGTATTGCAATATGTGTGTATACACACACACACACACACACACACACACGTACACCTTAATACTGTCTCCTGGTATTCATGTTCTACCCCTTCAAATAATGTGTAGAAATCTCATTTATATACAAATTCCTTTACTCTCCCTACTTTTCAGGAGATTTTTAGCCAGTAATTCTTCACGTTTTTTTTTTTTAGCTTCAAGCTGGTTCTACTGGGACTCCAATGATACGAACGTTAGAGTTGTGTTACTGTCTCACAGATCTCTCTGAGGTAACGATATTTTTTGCAGTCTCTTTTCCCTTCACTCTTTGAACTGACTGGTTTCTATTGTCCCGTTGCTTTACTTTGCTGAAGCTATCATGTGATGAGTGGCTTAAACAATACAAATTTACTGCCTCACAGTTTGGGAGGTTAGATGTCTAAAATCAAGATGTTGATAGAGGGTTCTTTCTGAAGGCTATGAGAAAAGATCTGTTGCAGGTCTCTTCTCCTTGATTTGAGGATGGCTATCTTCATGTTCACATGACATTCTCCCTATGTACATATCTCTGTGTCCAAATTTCCCCTTTTTTATGAGGACATTAGTCATGCTGGATTAGGGTCTACTCTAACTCATTTTAACTTGATTATCTCCGTGAAGTCTATCTCCAAACAACATTACATTCTAAGGTCCTGAGGATTAGGACTTCAACATACAAATGTGAGAGGCACATAATTCAACCCATGACATAATCTTCAACTTCACTGATTTCTTCCCTCTATCCTATTCTGCTATTGATCCTTCTGGAGAGATTTTTAAATTTCAGCCATTGCATTTTTTATATAATTTCCACTAAGTACCTTTTTTTAAACCTTCTTTGATGAGGTTTTTCTGTGTTTTTTTGTTTGCATCAAAGGAATTTACTTTTACTTGTTTTTTTAAAAGATTTTATTTATTTATTTGAGAGAGCATGGTGGGGGGCACACGTGGGCAGGGAGGGCAGAAGGAGAGGGAAAAGCAGACTCCTTACTGAGTAGAGAGCCTGATGCAGGGCTCAATCCTGGGATCCTGGGTTCATGACCTGAGCCAAAGGCAGATGCTTAACTGAGCCACCCAGGCACCCTACTTTTACTTGTTTTTGTTTTAGGACTTTATTTATTTATTTGACAGACAGAGATTATAAGTAGGTAGAGAGGCAGGCAGAGAGAGAGGAGGAAGCAGGCTCCCTGATGAGCAGAGAGCCCGATGCGAGGCTTTATCCCAGGACCCTGAGACCATGACCTGAGCCGAAGGCAGAGGCTTTAACCCACTGAGCCATCCAGGCACCCCTACTTTTACTTGTTAAATCATATTTATGTGGCTGCTTTTAAATGGTTGTCAGTTAATTCCAACATCTGATTCATTATGATGGCATATGTTAATTGTCTTTTCTTATTCATATTGTAATTTTTCTTGTTGTTGATATGACAAGTGTTGGTCTATTATATCCTGGACATTATGTTAAAAGATCCCGGTCCCTATTTAAATCAATTTTTGACAGCTTGTTACCCTGTTTAGATTGAACATACAAGTCATAGCCCATTTTTGTAAGCTACAGGTCCTGTGGTAATTTAGTTCTGAGAGGTTTTTTTAGTGCTATTTTGGTTTGCTTAGTTTGTCTAATGCCACTGGGACTTCTATAATCCTTGCTGGTTCCCTTGCAGGAATGAAAGGCACTTTCTCTGACCAGGATCCTGATGACTTTAGGTGAGTGATGAGGGCATCAGGGATGGAATGTACTTCCCCAGGGTGAGTTGTTTGTCAACAGCAGGTCCCTTCTTTGATCAAAGGGAGGGAGGTATCTGGGATATCTTCTGCTGCTAGGCTGGAAGTTAGGAGATTCCAGGTCTGGACCATCCACTGCTATGGATAGGTGTTTGTGATATCCTGCAACACTGCCTTATTTCTCCAGTTCTGGTGTACCTGAGCAGAAGGACTATCTCTTCTCACCTTTGAACTTTCCTATTATAGTCTGTTGCATTATTTCTAGAGTTTGCAGCTGTATTTAATAGTGTATAAGTCAGGATTCACCTCCAAAGTCACAGAATCAAGAGGAGAGGTATGTAAGTATAGATATAGGTACAGATGGAGATACAAGGGCAGATAGAGATATATAGATCTGGGAACCAGGGGAGTCAATGGTGTAAACCTCAGTCCAAAAGCAGAAGACAATGAGATGCTCTAGCTCCAGCAGTCAAGTTTACATATAAAATTAACTATCATGGGAGGAACATGGGGGAGGAATAAGGAGAGTCATTTATGCTATCTTATCCAGATCAGAAGTCATATATTTATTTTTTCAAAAAATATGTTTTCTGTTATTTATATGGATTTGGGATGGTGGGTGAAATACATATAAATGCTCTGTATTCTGTCTTCCACACCACTTTGGAAACTGAGACTTGAGATCTTCTCTAATGCATTTTCTCCACACTGGAGTTGCTTGAGCATACCTATTTGTACATTTGCATGATGTTTTAATGGATATTTGTTGCTGTTATGGGGAATAAGTGGGGGAACCTCTGTGAGCATCCAGTTGTGAACTATTGAGAATTTGAAGTGTGGAAAAACATAATTAATGAAGGGAGTTTACAAAGTAAAGGGATTAAGGATTCCCTAGGAATGAATAAGATTATGTTATGTATTCTTTGGGGTGTTTTATTTTCTTTGTCTCTTAATAGTTCTGGTTAAATATGTTCACTGCTTCACTAGTAGGAATGTAAACTCCTATGTCTTTCTCTTCCCTAAGTATAAAGTATATTAGTCATTTTATTAAAATGTAGAATTTTTTCTTTATTAGCCAATATTGGTGACAAGCCTATTTCTTGTTTAGAGATGTTTAATTTTGCTAAACCGAATAGAATTATCAGTAAATTTCTGTTCACAATAAGCAATGTAAAAAAAAATTTAAATCATTCCTTGAGCTCTAGTTACATATAAAATATCTCACCTGACAGCAGCTAACACAAATGGCTCCTGTATTTAATTTTAACATCATGGGATTACCTCATCTGTCACTGTTTGGAATCTGATCAGGGAGAAAGGAATTTCAAAGGTTGATATTAAAGTCACTTATGAGTTTCTGAGATAGTTACATGGGTTTCATTTGGAAAAGCAGCATCCCACTTTTTAGTGGTAAGCTTTAATTAGCAGAAATACAATTTTATATAAATCAATTAACAAATGTGTGAATGCCTCTTGTGTGCCTTGCATTCTGACAGTCTGTGGGAAACATTCATAAGGCAAAGAATGTTCCATTGCTCACAGCCTGAGTTTGGAGATCAAGGAGGCACATATGAAGTGGTTCACTGAGAATCCAGGACACTGACCATCAATAAAGAATGAGTCCAGGACACCTGGGTGGCTCAGTCAGTTAAGCCTCTGACTCTCGATTTCGGCTCAGGCCCTGATCTTGGGGGTAGTGAGATTGAGCTGCATGTCTTGTTGGGCTCTGTACTCAGCAGGAAGTCTGCTGGAGATGCCCTCTGCCCCTCCCCCATCTCAAATAATAAATAAATACATCTTAAAAAAAAAAAAAAAGAAGTCCAGGGAAGGAAATGCCAAGTAAATGCTGGCTGGAATAGTTAAGAAATTCTCTTAAGACTAAGAGACATGTGAGCTGATATTTGAAAGATGAGTTTTGAATTGGTGGAAGGAAGGCAAGAAACACCCCAAGGGAAGAGGGAGAGGCTATGCCCAGGGGTGAGAAGGAATTTGATCGATATTTCCTAAATGAAAAAAACTCAGAGTACTCAGGGAATGGGTGAAGATTTGGGGGAGATAGATATGAAGGATCATCTTCAGGGTGAGTCGAGTGGGGAAACTCTTATGTCTGAAAAGAAAACAGCAATCATGGTTATCAATTGAGTATGTGTTCCTTGGGGATAAGAATTGACATTCTGGTTTTGTATTCTCGGAATATGGCCCTCAAAACTTGCTGAATGAATTAAAAAAGAATAATAGAGAGTCTAAGCTTAGTCATTTCTTCACCTCACAGAGAAAATAATCATGGTTCTTCTCCTCCCCCTCCTAGTACTCCTTTTCTTTACCACATGTTCTATTTCCTGCTACCTTGAGCCCAGTCTTTCCCAGACTTTGTACTGAATGTGCAAAGCTACTTTTAAGTGAGACAAGCTCTTCCATGTTGGGATTTTGAGCCAAAAGTTCTCTTCTACAATTCTAATATGGGTTTTTACTTTTCTTCTTTATGACTCATCTTCATGACAATTTTCATTTTGTCTCATTGTTTTATGGAAAATCCTTGCTCTGAAGCTCAGTTCTGAAATATTTATTTTTTTAATTATAAGGTTTCCACAGTCTTAGGTTCATAGTAATGTAGAGTAGAAAATGCAGAGTTCCCAAATATCCCCTCCACACACACACTCAAAGCCTCCCTCCCCCACCATCAACATCCCACATGTGGGTAGTACGTTTATTACAACTGATGAACAGATATTGACATATCATAATCACCCAAAGTCTATAGTTTACATTAGAATTCACTCTTTGTGTTGTACCTTCTCTGTGTTTTTGACAAATAATGACCAGTATCCATAATTACGGGATGGGACAGAGTCGTTTTATTGCCCAATAAATCCATTGTGCTCCACCTGTTCATTCCTCTCTCTTCCCAAACCTCTGGCAATCACTGATCTTTTTACTGTCTCTATAGATTTACCTTTTCCAGAATGCCGTATAATTGGAATTGGACAGTATAGAGACTTTTCAGATTGGCTTCCTTCACTTGGTAATATGCATTGAAGTTTCCTCTGTGTCCACTGGATAATATCCCATTGTCTGGATGTATCACAGTTTGTTTATCCATTCACCCACCAAAAGACATCTTGATTACCTCTGAGTTTTGGCAATTATGGATAAAGCTACTCTAAACATCTGTGTGAAGGTTTTTGTGTGGACAACTTTCAACTTCTTTAGGTAAATACCAAGGAGTGGGGTTGCTGCATTGTATGATAGACTTGCTTAGTCTTGTACAAAACTGCCAAACTGTCTTCCAAAGTGGCTGACCCATTTTTGCATTCCCACCAGCAATTTAAAAAAAAAAAGACTTTTTCATCAAAGTATTTTGGTATTTAAAAAATCCAAGGGAGGAAAGGAAAGCTCCTTTCTCATAAACAAACAAACAAACAAACAAATAACAACAGTTCCTTGACCTTGGAGATAAGGCTTGTTTTATCTTCCTGATCCTGGCAGTCTGCCAGACACCTGGTGTTTGTTGGTGAAGTTTAACTGTTTGAATTCTTCCTTTCCCTTTGCAGAATTTTTTCTTTTTTTTTTCTTCTTCTTTAGGCATTACCACCACCAGAGTTGATAGGCTCAACTTTCATTGAGGTCTGCTGGTGTGTCTTATCATAGCATAGCTTTGTTTTGCTAACTAAATTATCTCCTTGCTAATTCTATACATCTACAATAGTCCATATTTTCAGTTAACTCATCTCCAAATTACATCAATTGTTTGGAGCTGGTTTGGATGATGCATTCATGAGAAACAATGCCTAGATCCAGCTATAGACAGGAACCTGAGTTCAAAGGTAAGGATGTCCCTCCTAGTGTTATGCAGAACTGTAAGAGCATAATGCTGTGGAATACGTAAGCCATTATTATAGCATTAATTCTGTCTATCTTTTTTTGGAAGTAAACCTGATAATTTAGTTTTAATTTGAAATGATTGCCTCTAGAAAGTTTATTTTATACCTAACCACATAAGCTTAGCTTATTTCATCTTCTGTTGCCATAGGAGCAAATAGATTAATACAATTGTCTGGGCATGGTGCAAATAATTTCTTTGATGTATTGTTTTTCATTAGAGAATGGAAAACTTGTCAATTTGAAGTACTAGAATTCTCTCACCAACTTAAATATCATAATTTTGACACCACATAATCCATCTATCATTATTTTTAGAGATATTTGGAAATTTTAACTTGATTCATTAGCATAGAGTTAGAGCTGTGCATAGAACATTTGTGTTTTATTTTCTTTCTCATGAATCTTTGTAATCAGATGACTGCTCTGTGTGATATTGATTTTTAAGTACTATATGTGCAAAAAAGAAACTGAGGACTTTTTTTCAACAAAATCACAGGGAATCTTCAACACACTGGCAAAGCTTCTCAAATTAACTTAGTTGTCTAGATAAAATCCTTCTCCAAGTTTAAAGTAGAAACTCAAGTTAAAGGTTTTGAAGGGCTCCCTGTACACATGCCCATGTAGTGCTGAGAGTTCCAGAATCTGGTTCTTTCTTTGTGAGTCTTACAACCAAGTCCAATAGCCCAGGCTTGGAAGCAAGACCAACTGCCCAAGAACGGGAAAACCCTCAGGAAATCTTGACCTATCTTCAAAGGCATCAAGTAGGGAGATAGGAAGAAGAGAAATGTTAGGGCTATTTTTAATATTATTAAAAATTAAATGGACTTCCTTATAACACATCTGCAAGACCAGAAACCAGATATGGATTAAGAGTGTGGAATCAGAGGTCACACACACTTCCTGAATTTGCATCTCAGGTTCACCTCCTTGTTAGCTGTGGAATTCAGACAAGTTACTTAGCCTCTCCAAATCTCAACTGCCTCTTTTAGAAAGTGGGCTCTTTCCTAGAGTCATAGAAGGATTAAATGAAAATGAAAAACATAGAAAGTGTTTACCATAGTATCTGACCAATAGCAAGTATTCAACCAATATTCATGATTACTCGTATTACCTTAACAGGCTGTCACATCTATGTGTTGTTCCCTGAAATTCCATCAGCTTTGTGTAATAACACTGTTTATCTCATTTTGATCAGAAGCTGTGACTAGCAATTAAAGATGATTTTAATTAAAATGGGATAATTAATTCATGTCTTAAAAAGTGCTGTGTGGGGGGCACCTGGGTGGCTCAGTGGGTTAAAGCCTCTGCCTTCGGCTCAGGTCATGATCTCAGGGTCCTGGGATTGAGCCCGGCATCATGGAGATTCTTGGTGGTGAGAAGTTTGAGAATTTCTAGAGTGGAGACTGAGCACAGGAGAGGGTGTGAAAAAGGCAGGGGAGGGGGCAAGAAGAATGGAACAGTCCTTGCCCCCATGGCCCCATTTCCCACCATGCTCCCTGTCAGGCTCTGTCCTTCGGACACAACGGCCTTGTTTCAGTTCTTCTAACACTTTATCTTCCTCCACTTTGGGCCTTTTCATTTGCACTTTCCTTTGCCTGGAACATTCTCTCCACTCTTGTTCATCGAACTAATCCTTCTGTCTTTTGGTATTAATTAGAGCATCACTGTCTTCCAGAAACCCTGCTGATACCCTGAACTAGGCCAGGCCCCACTGCTAAATTCTGCCATAGCACTGAGCTCTTGCTCTGCCTTCATATTGCTGTATCCACTTGTTAAACACTGAATGTTTACCTTCCTTGCCTACTTATAAGCTCCATGAGAACAGAGGTTGCTTCTGATGGCTTATTCACCTGGCAGAAGGCCTAGCACATGGTGGTGCTCAGTAATTACAGACTGACTCATTGATAAGGAAAGATAAACTCCAGGCCCTTCCATATTGTTCTCCATCCACCTGTCTCCATTTCTCTTGATGGCAACGGTGTTCAGAACAATGCTCATATCCCATAGGCTGGAGAACAAAGGACAGTGCCTATTCAACAAGTCATGGACAAAATTTTCCCTTTTAGTATTCTCCATGTTTTTCTCTCCTACTCGTAACACAAGCCTATCAATGGCCCCTAGATTTCCCATTTGTGGTGCTGAGGATCTCCCCCACTGGGTTCCAGCCACGCTGGAAACTACCATGGAGAGCAGCTACTGAGAACTCTGAGGTCAAAGCAGTGATCAGGGACTTGGCAAGTCTGGAAGGACATTCATGCATTCATTCATTCAGCAAAAACTGAATAACAACAACAACTGGCATTTATGGGGTGCTTATCTTGAGCCCTGTCAGTGAATCATCACCACAACCTCATGAAGGAGCTACTGTTACCCCTCCTACAAGTAAGAAAACGGAGGAAAAGGGCTGCAAGCAACTTTGCCAAAGTCCCGTACATAACAAGTTGCGAGGCCAGGATTTGAACCTGAACTCTTAACCATGCTACAATTTTGCCTCTCATGGAGCTTATTACAGGCAATTATGTGCCAAATATGAGACCAGATGCTGGGGACCCCAAAACAACCAGGTCTCAGACCCTGGTGTTGGGGAGCTCAAAGTGGGCTGAGGAGATTCAGTAAAAATCTTGATGGTACTGTACTGAAGACTGGGCTAGTGGGATGTCTTACGTGATGGGATATACAGCAAGCCACCAGGAGGGTGCCTGTCCTGCTGCTTGGGGGGACATCACTTGGTAGATATTTTGATCCAATTTGTACCTGCACAGCCACGGGCATTCAAATGAGGGCTTGTGGCAGTTCTGGAGACAGGGGAGGCAAGTTAATCCTCAGCACCCCTGGGGTTTTTTCCTTTGGCCCATGGCCAACTCCTTCTTGGACATGGATATGTTTCTTGCGCTTAAAAGGGAAAAAGATGGACTTCAGTTTTGGAAGCATATGGTGTAATTTTAAGTTATTAGACCGTTAGTAATGTTCAGGGAAACATTTCCAAAATGTTCCTCCAAACCTTTGATTAAAAAGCAACAGCTACAACAACAAACCACTATTCTATTAAACTGCTTAGTGTTTTCTACCTAAAAAGTAGCTAGTTTGTAAATTTTGTTGTTTAACAATTACAAAGACTCTAGTAAGGGGGATATTTATTACCCATATTTTGCTAAATGTATTTAGTGCTGTCTTTGTTCCTTGTTTTGGATTCCAGAAAGGTTTCCTGTATAAATCTGTAGTATATCGTGGTGATGCCCGCAGAACCACTGTAGCTCTTATGTCTCCTCTTTGAGCTCCATAAACACATATATATGGGTTAATGGATGTCCATGATAACTATAGATTTTATAATTTAGAAATTAAAAACAAATTAATTGGCTGTTGGTTGACCAAGCAATACAGAATAACGAATACAGTGAGACCAGATATGGATTTCGAGCTCTTGATTGTCTCTTAGTGGTTATTAAAAATCTATTTATTGAGTTTCTACTATAACACTGAGCATTGGGCTAAGCTCTGGAAATACAAAAGTGCCCAAGACAATATGGTTTTTTGCCATTTGTGGAACTTACATTTCATGGTATGAGAAAGAGGACTAAAGAAGATCAAACTGGCTGAGTGTAATGTAAAGTTTGGGGAGAACTGAAGATGAAGTTATAGCGGAAGTCTGGGGTGAGGGATGCTTTTTGACTATGATAAAGATTTTGGCTTCCATTCTGTGTGCAGTTAGGAAGAAGCTGTCAGTAAAATGGATTGTTCCAATTCAGGCTGCTGGCCGTGAGTAACAGTAATCCACATGAAGTAGCTCAAGTAAAGAGGGTTTATTATCGGGCAAAAGATGTGTCTTACAGAAATTCAAACCTGGAAAACAAAGAGCAGCCAGCCCTATAGGAACTGAATATGGGAAACAGAAATCCCTTACTACTGAGGCTGTTCTTTTTCATGCTTTATCTATTTTCTATTTTTTTTTTTTTTTACAAACAACCTTCCTCTATCTATCCCTATTATCTATCTATAGGGATATCTATCTATCCCTATTACACCTGTCCCCTATGGGTGCCACAAGTCCCAAGTCCAGTTGACATTTCAGCACAGCTACTCAGAGCTTAGTGCCTTAGTTTCCTGATTTTAACTTCCCTAGGGTGAAATGTAATAGGCATCAGCTGATTTCCCTTTGGGGTGAAGTTCTTCATACAAGGCTTTATCACAGGCATTGTGATATGCTACCTAAGGCCACTGTCCATCCTTGACCTAGACACCTAAGAGTAGCAGGGTGATGTCACATAGCTTTTGCCCCTCAATAGTTGGAGAAAATAAGTCATGGAAAGTCATATTATAAGTAAATTTTTCAGATTTAGAAAAACTTTCCTTGTCAATCCCACATAGTTTAATGAGAGTAAAATGAGATAAGATTTTTTAAAAGTTTTCTGTAAACTGTGAAGTTCTGGTAGAGGTTAGTAATTGTTTTTGCTCACTGCCAGACAGTGAGTAATAATCAGTATATATACAAGAAAATATATTAAGGTATACAAAGAGTCTAGCAAGTAATTTAGAGAGAAAATTATTACAATTATTTACCAGCCATATCTCCTAAGACCAGCTTCTTGATGATCCTGAATACAGGTGGTTGAATTGATAATTAACTCTACAAGTTCTAACTGGAACTAATTTTCAACTGTGCATTATGATTCTTTCAAAGCCCTATAACATCATTTGGGGCAATAGAGAAGCAGCATCTAAAATGTGATTTGGTGACTAGAATATGCCCTTACAAAAGGGAGGACAAGAAGTTGACGTTGTTAAAAGGATACAGGCACTTCTTCTTTTGCTAATGAAAGAGATCTCTCCCAACAAGTAGATGGCGGTAGCTATTATTCTGAAAGGCAAGCTGTTCTAGGGATTGAACTACCTGTTCAGCTTGAGACATAACCAGAGCATTTCAAAGATTTGTTTTTTAATTACCTCATCAAATCAGAGAAATTGAGAGCAGAGTTGGTGTAACAAATTTCTGCCTGAATGTAAAGGGTTGGTCTTAGGAAACTGAGGTGGACAGAAGCCAGTAGGTATTCTTACTTTGATGAGTTTGTTTTGTTTATTTGTTTGTTTGACTTATACCTTCTGAAGTTTCTAGCATGATGTAATAGAAGAAACCATGTACAGGAAAACTAGGTCCAAATCCCTGTGGCCTCTTATCTATGGGACTTTAATCAAATGACTGACCATCAATCTGGTTAATGTATCTTATAGGAAGTTCAGCAAGCCTTTTCCTATAGTGATGGAATTTGGCTTGGGAACCAGAAGATGGTAAACAAAAGATATGAAATACTCATGCATAGTTGAAAATGAAGCTTGGGCCATGTATATAGTATTTCCCAAAGGATGATTTTTTAAAATAATTGTTCATCAACTATCTTAAGTACGTATAAGAGGTTATGCAAAAGAAACATAATTTCTTTGGGGGAAAAAAAAAGAGAGAGAGAGAGAGACATGGAAGAGTGTGCTTTCCCTGCTTCAAGCCCACCACTTGTGGAAGCGGATATACAGCCAAGAGGGGGTTGAATTGCTCACCCCACCTGGAAGTTGGGCAACCAGGACCCCAGCACTGCTATGAGACTGATGTCAAATGTGGGGAAAGTCTTTGTCAGACACATATGCCCCCTGCAAGTCTCCTTGGTGACATCTTCCCTGATCATTCAAAATTGTAATTCCCCTTCAGTGATCCCCATCTTCTCCCCTTGCTTCATTTTCCTCCCTAATATCAATCAGCCACAATCAGCGGGCCCCAAAACCAGATTAAAACTGTACCAGTCTGATGAAATATTCCCTGCCCCTCCCTGTCCTCCTCCTTGCTCTGAGGCTGGAGAAAAGGGAGCCAGTTAATGACCAGGAAGGAAGGGTGGAAGAGAAGGCAAGGGCACAGTGAGAACACTGAGCTCACCACAACTTCCCCCTGTAGGTTTCCAAGCTCGAGTCCAATGGAAGCTCAGGGCAAGGAGTTTAAATCTATTGAGAGAATAAAATCTTGATATTAGAAAACACTGGACTTGTAAAAAGTCTCCCCAAATGAGACTTATTATAAGTGAAAGTGACAAGAGAAAGTGGGGAATCCACTTGAGATTTCATGTGAGGTTTAATTCTAAATGGCAGGTTTAAGGGCCATGAGGAGGGAAAAAAATTCCTCCCTATTTGTACCCTACTCAGTCAATACTTCTAATACTCCTAGTGTATATGTCAAACAAGTGGGGTAAGTGTGTAAATTGTCCACATCCATAGTAGACCCTGAATATATATCTGTAGTTAACAGTGATGCCATTCCAAGCAGCCTACAGAAAACATCCCCAACTGGGCTTCCAACCTCTGCCACATTTTCTTATTCAGTTTGCCTATTTCTATATCAATTTGTCTTCTCCATGGAAATTTCTCTGACATCTCCATTAATTCCAAATCTTCCAAAGTAGAGACTATAATTCTCCCAGGTAAAGACTATACTTTTATCTTCTTTCACAGTCTCACAATTCCTAGTGATAATGATGATTTTTCAAGATAGCCAAAACTGTTGAGAACTTATTAAAACACTAGACACCCTTCTAAGCACTTTGCACGTAATATTTCATTTAATCCTCCTCATGACCTTGAGAGGTAATTATGGACTATGAAAACAAAGCTTTTCAGAGTCTATAGAACTTGCCTGAAATCATCCAGCTGGCATCAGACATGACGTTGAACACAAGGCTAAAAGCAAGCAAGGGGAACTAGCTGGGGCTGGTCTACATCCTGATAGGAGAGTCACCCACGCTGTGGGAACATGCGTTCATCCTCTACTCCAGGCCTCATCCCAATATTCTTTTTGTTGTGAAATCAGGAGATTTAATGCAGCTCCTTTCACTGCATTCCTTTCACAGAAAGTATATTTTGTAATCTCATTACATGCCTATAAGATGAAAACCAGCTTTCTTGGTTCAGCAGGTAAAATCAATGTATCAAATAAAAAGCTTTGAGCCTCAATTACTAAATGCAATGGTCCAAACAGAAACTCTGGTTGTCCAGGCAAAATTATTAACAAGAATCCCTTTGTCTGTTTCTAATTAAGCATACCTCCAGATCCTCTGCCTTATTCATCCCACTTAGATGAGTACATGATGAATCAGCAGGCAGGATCCAGTTGCTTTTGTTTTGTCTTTAAACCCTCTGTGGTCTTAGGTTCCCAAAGGCAGACCATGACCCTGTAACTGATGGCCACCAGCTTGCTAACTCATAAAGGTGAACTGATTGCGTGGCTTAGCTATGGGTGAACACAGGGCTTAATAGAGGTCTACACACCCTGATACTATGTTGTACGTATCCCTCTTCCAGAATCCTCACCACCGCATCTTCCCAATTAGTGCTGTGTGAATTAATAAGGTGCTACTCAAGTGTGTGAACTCTCCCAGAGAGTGAGAAAGTACTGCTGGCGAAATATTTCCATGGCCCTACCAGGGTGGTAGAATTTTCTTGTTTAGAGTGCTGCGTTCTACCCTGCGGATAAAACCAAATTGTTATGGTTTGGCCAGCTGTGGGAATGTGGAATTTTTATTAGCTCTGCCTGTGTAAGTGATTTCCTGGAACACAGGTGCACTGGTACATATAGAAGGCACATATCTGGGAAAAATATAAATAACAATTCAGATTTTTGTTTGCTTATTATTTATGGATCTGCTCACACGACTGGGGAGATGCTGGATCACAGTCTGATTTGAAAATGCCAGTATGGGGACTCTTTCTTTCCAAATCCTTCCTTTAGGCCAAGGCCTGGAGATTAGATTTGGTTTCATGAACTACTGCTTCTCATCCCTTCCTGCCTAAAATCAGAGTACTCATAAGATGGCAGAAGAGGCCTGGCAATATGTACCCATATTTGGCTGCGAAATGGGGATGGGACGGTGCAGCCTTCATTTCATCTTGGCTTTTGCACAGACTGCCATGGTGATTAAGAAGAGAAAACTGCTAATCCTCTGGAAATAACCTCTGCTATGTTTCCTATCCCCCAGGCAATTGTGTTCAGAACACAAGTGCATTTCAGGGAAAGCACATGAGAAGTTATTCTCTGGATTTCGGGAAGCATCGTGTCCTAACCACTCTGAAAATTCCTTTTAGATCTAGCTGTTCTGAATATTTCACGGTTGTATATATTTCATTAATTTACACTGCTTTTCTGGCATTGTTCTTAATGCATTCATGGTATTTGTTCTGTTAGGTAACTCTTGGTTAATGATGTCAGGGGCAGACTCAAGGCAAGCTAGAGGGCCATGTTGGATTTGGCTCATAATGAGAGCTCCTGTTTGCTGAGCCCCGTGCTCCGTGAGACCCAGAGCTAGGCCCTTAAGTATGTTACATCTGTTCCCTGTTCCCAGGCCAAGTGTATGATTATCCACAATTTACCGAGCAAGAACAGTCATTCAAATTGTGCAAGTTGCTTTAGCAAACAACCACAAGTAAACAGGCAGAGCCAGGGTTTCATTTGAGTCTCATCAGAGAGTTATCACCTGTTAAACCCCAGAAAGGTTTCTGAATCTTTGAGCCTCACTTTTTTCATATGGACAAATTAGAAAATAATACCTGTGCTATTTATTTTCCTGGGATGACATGGAAAGCCACCGAAGTAATATACGAGAAAATGCTTGGTACAGTAACGGCGCCATAGATATGCAAGCTCCAATTGTAATGGAAGCATGAGAGGCACACGTATAGTCCCCCAGGAGTGCAGATTCCAGAAGCTTCATGAATGACCAGAACAAGGAGATCAGCAGGGTAGCTAAACATCATGTCGCCTTCCACATAATCTTCTATATTCGGGCTTGAAACAAATGTTTTTCCTTGCTTCTCTGTCGTGCCTAGCATAGGGATTAAAACTTTTAGAGTTAATGTTGCCAGTTGATTTTCTCCACAGTTCGCTCCTTCCACATTTATAGAGGTCTTTTAATATTCCACTTGAACAAAAGATAAAAATAACTGAAAGTATTATCCATATCCCCACTGCAGGTGAGGGACACCTGGCCACCCCCCAGGTCCCCTCCCTCTCAGAATGTTATAAGCTGCTGGTGACTTCTGGAATATTATCATTCAGAAGAGCACTGTTACTGCCCATCCCCCACTCCACTAGAATCCATAAAACATGAACCGGCTGCATAATCTCCTGCTTAAATCTATCACTTCTCTAATCACATTTCTCTTTAACACATTCATCAGGACACTGAGCAGAGCGCCGGGTGTTTCTTTGGCCTTTGATTTGCACATTAAACTTTCCAGCCTTTGAATTTTTGAAATAAATGGTAATGAATAGTGATGCCTGGGGAAGGATTGAGGAGAAGGAACTGGCATTGCTTCACACAGACGCCTCTTATTGGACCTCCGTGTCTGTTTGCTGCTGTCTGTAGTCCCTTCAGACTTGTAGCGGGTGGCCACAAGCACCATTGATGAGAACCTAGTGTAGGCATGAGAAGTGGTGTATTTGAGAACAGCTATTGCCTCCTGGGAGAAAGTGGGATTCATCACTCAACCACTTCTTCCCCCTTACCAGTCCTGCTACCCCTAATCTATGCTGACCTTCAGGTGTACTCATGATATGGCTTCTCAAAAAAATATATTTTTTAAAAAATGTATAAAATATATATACTTATCTGTATATAAATATATATATGTATATGAACAAAAATGTGGGACACCTGTGTGGCTCAATCAGTTAAGTGTCCGACTCTTGATTTCAGCTCAGGTCATGATCTCAGGGTCATGAAATCAAGCCAGCCCCCTGTCAAGCTCTACACTGGGCTTGGGGTGTACTTAAGATTCTCTCTCTCCCTCTCCCTCTGCCCTCATACCCCTCCCCCAACACACACTTGTGCTCACTCTCTCTCTTAAAAAAAAAAGCAACCAAGAAATTAAATGCACAATACAACAGAAGATGTAACTCTAATGTAGGAGAAATTTTAGAATTATAATGTTAGAAAAATTTATGCTAGTAAATTTGAAAATTAAGATGAATGGGCAATTTCTTAAAAGAAATTAATTACCAACTAAGTAAAAAAAAAATTGGGAAATCCAGGTAGACCTATAAATATTAATAAAATCTATATGGAGGGTGACTCCACAGCTCATGTCCAAGATTTGTATGCAGTACATTATTCAAAGAGAATGGGAACAAAAAATCTATAGTGTGGTCCCTATTCCCGAAGGAACTAACATTCAAAGAGACAGAGTAGATGATATACACATCCCAGCATGAAAGGTGCAGCATTACCTGGAAGAGCCTCCATGTCAACCTGGTAGTAAGTCTCAGCATCAACAGTAACTATAGCAGTAATGAGCACTCCCATCTTGGGCATTTTACCATGATTTGGGCACTTTGTACACATTATCTTATTTCATTTCACATCAAACCCATGAAGAAAGTAATATTATTCCTATTTTGTAGATGAAGAACTGATGCTAAAGGAGATTAAGACATTTGCCCAAAGTCATCTTGCTAATAATTGGAGGGTCTGGATCTGGACCCAGACTTCAACTTGGAATTTCAAGCTGGGTGATCTGATTTAGAGGCAATGTTCTCTTCAAGACATGAGGGGACAGAGCAGGCCACACCATACAAAAGTTTTGATTTGGGGCAGCTGAGAAATTTTTCAATATATTACTTTCACTGAGGATTGTTATATATCATATTCCTGTTACAACTGGGATGTAATTTCATATAAATGTGATTCAATGACCTTTTGCACAGAACACTGAGTAAAATTATGCTTTCTCCCCTACCTCCAGTGTCAATTAATTAGACTTTATTGCTTTTCTCTATGCTTTTGTCACCGGGCCCTTACGATACCTCATCACCTGGATTACACAATCCTAAAAGCTTACAATAGCACCTATCTGTTTTGACTGAATAATATTTATTTCATTATTGCTGTGTGTCCCAGAAAGGCAGGGGCTGGAAACAATCCCATCCCTGTTTCCCTAGTGCCTATGACCAAGCCCAGCACGTGGTAGATGCATAGTAAATGTGGGAGGAATGCACGCATTGCCTGGTATGATGCTGAGTTTGACAGTCACATGTCTTATCATATCTGAAAGAGACTGAAGTCCCAAACACAAGGAAGGGCATAATTTTGCCCCAAGAAGGCTGTTCTTCTGTTCTGTATCCATCACCTACTTTTGACTTCTCCAAAGATAGAGCCATCTAAGAGAGTACAGAAGCCCCAGTATTTTGATTGAGGAGTGGAGAAATTGGTTAGTGGAGAGGGAGGATTTCTGATAGGGAATTAGGGTCAGTGTTGCCCATAGCATGAAGGCAAAAGAGAGTAAAGAGAAAGTGTTGGCTGTTTTCGGCATTTTGTAATATTTCTTATGGTTTTGTATCCTACTAGATTATGGACTCCTTAATGATAGGATCATACAGCTAGTACAAAACCTTGCCTTAGGATGCACTAAATAAATGTTTGTCCAAGTGGCATGAGAATATCCACGCAACATTTCCTAATCACCCATTCTGCACTGGTCTTTCTGCCATGGTCACTGACATTGGGGAGGTCATTGCTCAGTAAGGAGCTAATTGGTTACTGCATATGACAATCAGTTACAAGTATTGAAAGATAGAAATTTTGGATAGAAGAAAGATTTGAACCAAATGTTTTTAAATCAAAGATGGGAAAGACGTTTTGGCAGATAGGCTGAATAAGGACTTCAAAATTACATACTTTCTGCATTCTGGAATGAAAATATACCACATCATTGAATCTTCTGCCCTCCTCCCATTCTCTTATATGATTGTCTTCTTCCTTTGTCCCTCCAGGACACTGTGGAGCCAAATAGGTTCTTAAACACTTTGTGAGAGTCTTAGAAAAAGAATCCCAGAATTTTTAAATGCCTTTTTTCATTCAAAGAGCATGACAAAATTGTAAATGAGCCTGTACAAACATCAAAATGAGATACAAAAACAAAATAGAAGAAAAGGATGGAAGGCAGAGTAAACAAAGACTTAGAAATCTATGTCTCCATTAGAAGGGCCACTTCTTTTAAAACAAAACTGGATAGAAGTGGTAAGCATGGAAGACCACTGTTCGGCAGTCCTGAGTTATCTACTAGATAAAGTTGTTTAACTTTTTATTCTGTAATCTTCCTCCCCAAACTTTTCTCCCTTTCCAACAAACACAAGCCCGTGACCCTAACTCAGTCCAGATGAAGACCCTACATACTACAAAAATGGTGTATATGGCCATGAAGTATAGAAATTAAAAACGACACTCAGCGATAAAAAATACAATGTAATTTTTCAGAATTTCACTTAATGTATATGTAAACCAATATTAAAATATTTCTTTTCCTAGTCTTCCTTGACTTTTTCTATTTTTGGTACTCCTGCTTCTCTGGTTCCCTAAACACATGCTCCATTTGCCTGTCAGGTATCCTTCCACTGTTTTCTGTGTTGTTCACCATGCTTCCCTACTTTACATATAAGGCCATCCATGTACATCACCTCCTTTCCTTTATTTACTGATCTCATCTCATCTCATCTTCTCTATCCCACTTTTAATTTCCCTCCATTTCAAAAAAACAGATGAACTTGGTGGGTTCTGAGTTAGGTTACTGCCATATTTGAAAGATTTGCTTTGTACCCTCAACCTATTACATCTTCTAGAATACAAAGATAAATCCCCCTCCTTCAGTCAGGTTTTTAAACGTTGGTGAATCCTTGGAGCACACATAGAATTAGATTCCATTGAGTTCAGGTACGTATATGACTGAAATAGATATGGCTATACACACACACCATGTAATGAAGTTCTACGCTGTTAGGGATAAACTGTGGGCCAAGACTGGTTTTATACTACCAGATCTAAAATGTCACAAAATCCCAGTCCTGTCAGTTTCAGCTGGATGAGGGTTGACAGAAACGTCTAATGCAACCTGAGGGAGGTTCTGGCCAGTTGGAGAAATGGTACTTCTACTCCATCCCCACTGCCTACAAGAACATTACCTTCTCTGGCATAGAAGGCAGCTCTTCAGAAATGAAGTGAACTCTTTTTCCACTGTTTCCAACCAGTTTTGTTTTCAAGGAAATGGCCCTTCCACAGAAGCCATGGTTTCTAACTCTGTTTATTCTGCCTTGCATCCTGGCCCTTTGCAAAAAAATCTCTGCCTCTTCTTGCTTTAGAGCAAGATTCAAAAGAAGTCTAAAACCGTCTAGTGTTTCTATCCTGCTTTCCTGTTTATTAAGTGTGTTTATGTATATTATTTGACTCTTGTGATGACTATGAGTCACTTTGGTATAACCTGATGCCCTGGTACTTTATCGTAAGTCTTTCGTGTCTTGTCAGTTCCCGCGTATTTCCTCCAGCTCATCAGGAACTCTAAGTTTCAAAGAGACCTTGGGAATTAAGTGTAGCACTAATGCTTTGGGGAGACTCACTGTAGACAGCCCTTGCTGGCGGGTTCTAGTTAGTATCTATTGTTTAGTTTTTGCACTATACTTGTTATCTTGACTTTGGTTCCCCCCAAAACATTTCCTGAGACAAGGTTTCTAGTGTAAGCAGTGTATTTGAGAGGTGAGCAGGCAACATTGGAAGTGTGAGGGAAGTGAGTCAGGGAAGAATAATAAAGCCAAGGGAAGCCATGATAATGAGCAGCTACCATTGTTGGTAACAGGACTTGGTCCTGCTCCCCTGGAAAACTGTAGAAGATACTCAGGACTGACCCACTCGAGGATAAAGGGCCTGAGATATTTGTCCTCTTTGCATTCTGTCCCTTGTCAGTTATGAATGGCTCCTGGGAACTCTAACTGCCTTTCTGGCCTTCTATGGGAGGTGGGGAGTAATCAAGCAAAGTGACCTAGTGCTTCAGAAGGGAAGCCTTCACACTGGGAATTGTCCATCAACACTGCAGTTGACATCTGGAGGTGGACCAAGCATTGACTTTTAGCACTGCCACTTAGTTTCTTGAGAACCTCTGCTAACTTCTAAGCATCTCCCTGTAAAAAAGAAAAAAAAATTATGATATTGCTTTACATTGCTTGTCTTTTTAAAATATATTTTATTTTTCCAGTTGGCATTCTCCCTGTAGTCAGCTTCCAACTCATTCCAAACTTTTCTCTCTCTAGCTCTCTCTTTCTCTCTCTCTCATCAGAGTTCTAGGGTTGTAGCACCATAGAATTTCAAAGCTAAAAAGGACTTTTCAGTGTTTTGTGTTTTTTTTTCATTAGCAAATGCAGCTTACCTAAAATTTTACAACTTGTCCTTTGTCACAGAAATCCCCCTTACAAAGGGAAATTAACTTAAAATTCAAAACACAGTATGAGTAGAGAATAGTCCATTTTTGAAACAGAACTATAAGATGACTGTATTGTATGGGTTACAGATCCTATTGTCTGCCTTGCTCTGGGCATTGACATGTGTCTTTTAGGGCATCTCTCTGTCTGATTAGAAGTAAAGGGAAGGGGGAAAAGTGGGCAGGAAAATACATTCCCAGTGCCTTTAACATCAGGATATGGACATTTCTTGACCAATACACCTAGAGATTCCTGGGGATTTCCTCGCAGTGAGACAAGGAATGAGAGGTCCAGTATTACTTGGTGATATATTGGGCAGGATTGTCGAGCTTATGATTTAAAAGAAAGGAGATGTACAATCTGTTCTTCAAGGATACCCAATTGATTTTTTTGCCTAGCCTGCAACTGAGCTGAGTCAGTAGGTTGAGGAAAGCACACATCCTTGCAAAGTCAGATGCCCCAATTGGCTTGATTTATCTCTCAAAGAAGAAAAGGGGTGATTTAAATGGTGGATTTTCTTGTCTTATGCATGTTCCTCTATCCTCAGTGGTTTTAGATCTTGAGAGGATTGCTATAGAATGCAAACTTTTTATATCTCAAGTTCAACTTTGTCTCATTTAAGAAGCTGAAATAGCAAAAAGGGATAGGTGAAATCAGTAAAAAGGAAGGTTCTTGCAGCTCTGGTTTAAAGGAACTGGGGGACAATACACCCAGTGCTTTTTCAGCGGGGAGGGGGGAGTTCATTCTGTGTCCATCGAAAAACAGGAATACTTTTGTTTCCTTGCTATAGAAATTGGGTCCATGTTCCTTTGGAGAAATGACAAATTATCTTTCAAATTTTCCTTTCTGAATTACCAAGTATAGCTACGTGAGCACAGCCACTGAATCACTCGGTGACTAGGAGTTCCCATTAGAATGAGAAGCAAAATTATTAAATACTCACTGCATTTTCTGTTTTAAATCTAATTTGCTATTTCTTTTTGTAAACTATGTATAGTATATTGATAGTAATAACAGATTACACTTGTATTACCAAGTGAGGATAGATAGATGATGGAAGATAGATAGATAGATAGATAGGCAGACACTTAATTCCCACGAAAACCAATGGGATACTATTTTGTTCCAAGGTATTGATAAAAACACAAACACACAACTGAGGCCTGGAGGCGTTAAGTATCTGGGTGAGGCCACATGGGGATTCCGTGAGTAGCTGGGAGGGAGAGCAAGGAGCCTCCCATTAGAGTCCGTGCTCTTCCCCATCCCACCAAACTTCCCTTCGTCTGTCAGAAAACTGTAAAGGCAGCACCCAAGACCCTATTACATGTCATCAATGTTTATAATCTGTCTATTATCTAGTCAGAGCATAAAATCTTCACATTTATAAATTAGTAAACCAAGAATCAAAATGGCCAAGGTTTGAGAGTGCTTACCCATCCCAGTTGAGCAGTGGTGGCTGCCTGGAGGTCTGGTGGAGAACCGCCTTGGGAAGGACACCTCAGCCAACCCTGTCAGGACCCCGCCATGTGTCCCTCTAGCCCTGAGAGGCTCAGTGCTCATAGATGGCCAGCTGCAACCTTCTTGCTTAGGGACTTTCTGTGGCCTCTAAACTTGGCAGGGAGTGTCGGACAGCCAGGCAGGCGGGCAAAAAGTGTCTGGTCCCTAATACTCCTAGAAACAGGGGTGCCTGGGTGGCTCAGTCAGCTCAGGGTCTGACTTCGGTTCAGGTCATGATCTCAGGGTCCCAGGATGGACTCCCTGCTCAGCAAAAACTCTGCTTGTCCTTCTTCCTCTGCTTCTCCCCCTGCTTGTGCTTGCTCTTTCTCTCTGTCTCTCTCAAACAAATAAAAGATTTTTTCAAAAAATATCCCGGAAATAGTCAAGGACTGGCTAGAGTGGATGGAAAATATCCTTGTAGAGTTTCGACACCAAGGGCATGCTCTGCATACTCTCCTAGGGGTCCTCAGTGGGCCTGAGCCCCACCTGCCCACAGAGCTGACCTGCTTATTAATGTTCCAGGCACTGGCTTACTTACCTCAGTTCCCTATCTTGACTCCCCATTCCCTTGCCATGCAATCAACTCCCAAATACATTTCTTGTATTCAAATCTTTGCCTCAGGGTCTGCTTCCAGGGGAAGCAAACCTAAGACAAATGCCATGAGTGATGTTTGACATGAGCACAAGCCAGGGGCGTGACTGCTGGCTTACCAGGTATTTCGCAGCCACTCAGTAAGTATTGAGAATGGAAGACTCAGGGGCATGAGAATACCACATTCTGTTGTTATCTGTAAGAGCAGCTAATCAGTGCTACCTCACATGTTTGGCGTGGGGGGAGATATATATGATTCTCTTGCATGTGATTATCTTTCAGCCACATCAGGTTGTGTTAATAAGTGAAATTGATGAGAGGTGAGATAGGCGCATCTGTTCAAGCATTGGGTGGCAGAAAATCACTCTTCCTCAAAAAATAATAGAAGAAGGGCCTCGCCAGTCCCAGCAGCTCTCACTCCTCCGGCCTCCAGGGACAATTATTACCATGATGAGAAAAAAAAAATGAGGGTGGATTAAGTCATAACATACATTCTAGATTATTCTCAATGTAAGAGTATTTTTCAAAACTTGAAGGGTGTAGATAGCATAATTGGCCAAGTACTAAGGTTTTCTGAGTCAGTCCAGTGACAGAGGAGAAACAACATACAAAACATGTTGGGATGCAGACATTTTTTATCTTGATGAAGTCCCAATTGTTCCTTTTGCCTTTGTTTCCTTTGCCTTTGAAGACATGTCCAGCAAGAAGTTGCTGTGGTTGAGGTCAAAGAGGTTGCTGCTATGTTCTATTCTGGGATTTCGCTGGATTCCTATCTCCCATTTAGGTCTTTCTTATATTTTGAGTTTATTCCTGTGTCTGGTGTAAGAAAGTGGTACAGTTTCATTCTTCTAAATGTGTCTTGGATGTTATATGCCATAGATGAACCATTAAACTCTACCCTCTGAAACTAATAATACACTACATGTTAATGAACTGATTTTAGGGGCACTTGGGTGGCTCTGTGGGTTAAAGCCTCTGCCTTCGGCTCAGGTCATGATCCCAGAGTCCTGGGATCGAGCCCCACATCAGGCTCTCTGCTTAGCAGGAAGCCTGCTTCTCCCTCTCTCTCTGCCGGCCTCTCTGCCTACTTGTGATCTCTGTCTGTCAAGTAAATAAATAAAATCTTTAAAAAAAAAAAGATGAAAAGTCTTTTTAAAAAAATGAACTGATTTTAAATAAAATTTTTTAAAAAGCTGTTGGGAGCTGGTGAGGGTAGGGAGAGAGCTCTAGAAACAAGCGAACAACAACAAAATGAGAAAGAGAGCAAGATCTAGTTATTTAGCTTCATGAAGCCTCTGTTTGTCCATCTCTACGACAGAGATAACAGGACTTCCAAGGTCGTAGCAAAGAATAAATGTTAATGCAGAAACAGATACGTCATGTCCACTCAATGCGTGCAAGCTCTATTGCGAATATTATTATTATTTGCCTAAAACTCTGTAAACCAGCCTCACATCATCCACCAGATTATAATGTAGTTTACACAATTATATCTATTTATTGGCATGGACCGCTGTAGTCTTATAATTATGCTCAGGAGTGTCAGAGCTCAACAGTTGGGTCTCATTGCTCTGGAGTTCCATGAGCTGCGGCTGCAGGATTTACTATGGAGGAGTCCAGTGTGTTTTCTCCCATTGAGGACTGTCATGAAAAGTCTATTCATTTCACACTACTGCTGCAAGACAACATCTCTGGGAGGAAGATACGGGGTTCTGCTTTAGAGGAAGTTGGCTTTGCAAAGTCACCCTCGAGAGCTACTGGAAATCAATTAAATTGGGTCCTCCCTGTGGAATCTGAAGATGCCTGTGGTTGAAGTGGCGGCTTTGGGCAGAGTAGAGAGGTTAATGTTTGTTCCGCTGCTTCCTGGAACTCACTGGCTTCAGACAGTTTTCTTGAAGCAAAGAAGAAGAAAGAACCTGAGGAGGAGGTTGGGATTTTTGACGTTCTACCAATATGGCCCTCTGCTTTTCAGGATGAGGACAGCACAACTCATGAGATCACCAAGGGAAAAAGCTTTGCTGTGAAACCAGCTGTCACTGTGAGGACCCACTGCCTCGTGGGAGCTTGGCTGTGTGTATCACAGAGCTGAGCCATCTCTCAGTGCTATGATCCATGGGAATTTTCTTGCAGAAAATATTTTAGGACCATTCTCAGGGATTTCATTTTTTAAATAACATTTCTGTAAATATATTCATTTTTGTTATATTTTCAAAATTAAAGAATAAATTATTTTTGCTATTTCTTTCTCCCTATATCTCTACATAATCTCAGACACACATCTTTTTATAAAATATGAACATTTGGAAAAGATGAAGAAAAAATGCCCATAATCCCATGACTCTATAAGATTCCCTTTCAGTGTTCACTAGATCTTTTTTATGCGAATTTTTGCAGTTATAGTTGTAATATACACATGATCTTTGTGTACCTTGATTCTAGGACATTGCATCATAGAAATTTGTCATGTTCCCAGACAGATTGCATAGTTCTCAATCTTTCAGCAGCATAATATTCCACAAAGTCAACGTCACTACAAATTTCTGCACCATTCCACCAGTGTTAGATATTTAAGTTCCTTTCAAATTGCTTATTAGTGTAACTATGGCAATGGGCCTGTTTTCCAATGTGATTTTTTTTTCCTACTCTCTAGGCTCTCCTCTTTAGGTGAGGTCCTGTCAGTTGGATGATAAGGTAGAAGGTATCACTGTCTAGACAATGGGAATGAAGACGGATCCCATGAAGGAGACTGAGAAGCAGCAGCCATGGGGGTGAGGGGCGCTGCTGAGTTATGACATGTCCCATAGATGGAGGGGTATTTGTGTCAAACACTGCTGAGAGGAGAACAAAACGAAGACAGAAAGTTGGTGGTTGGCCATTTCAGGCCCTGCAGCAAGCATCAGCATAAGCAACGATGAGCTTGACGGCCACAGTTCCTACTATCCTGGAACAGCCTGTCTGCTAGGAGAGACATGGTCCATAACCATGAAGTGAGTGTTTAATTACAATATGAGACAATGGTGCTGATGGAAAGAATATAAAAAAAAAAAAAAAAAAGAATCTGGCTTTCAGTTGTAGGTCAAAGAGTATGCTAGACAAAGGGGACAGTATATATGAAGGCCTTGCAGAAGCAGACAGTGTGATACAGTGGAGAACTGAAGATCAAGAAGCCTGGAGCCAGACAAAGGGCAGAGTCATGCTAGGTGAGAATTGAGTATATGAAGGCCTTGCAGAAGCAGACAGTGTGATACAGTGGAGAACTGAAGATCAAGAAGCCTGGAGCCAGACAAAGGGCAGAGTCATGCTAGGTGAGAATTGAGCTGTAGGTGGGGGCCAGATTGCATACAGCTGTACCTACCGTATTGTGAAATTTACCTTTACCCTAGGGAAGGACATGGTCAGGCATGTATTTTGAAAGCTGACTGGTAGCTCAGGAAGCTAAGGTATTTTACTGTCATGGAAGACCCTGCATCACATCAGTGAGCACAGAGATTGCCATGTGTATCTCTCAGAATAGCTTCTATGAGCGCCACATCTGAGGCTACCAGTCACTTAACAGTGTAATGGTCATGCAGTTGGTGTTACTGGGAAGCATGTAAGGACTGTGCTTAGAGTGATTTCTTTGTGGAAACCATGCCGCATACACTCAAAAGATTCTTCCTTTCATCTCAAAGTCCGTAGCAACCATCATAGCTTTTTACTAGCTCTTTGCAGCATGTTGATTTGGAGACAGTAATTTTTCTGTCTTTAAGTTTCCATTTAAGTTCCCGAATTTGGAAACACAAATCTTAGGTAAACTTTCTCAATTATGGTTTGTTAACTGCAAGAAAATGGTCAGGCTGAAACAATGATGGGGAATATTGAGAGTGTTCTGAAGGAGATTGCTAGGGACTCTTAACAACTTTGACTTCTCAGATTTCCTTTAACTTAATATTTCACTTTATATTCAGCAAGAGAAAAATCGACAGAAACATTAGTACTTGAGGTGGGATGAGAGTCAAAACTCTTATCTGTTGCAAAGAACTCAAATTGACTTAGCTGAAAAGGGGGATTCATTCTTAGACAACAGTAAAGTCCCAAAGCAGGCAGCCTCTCCTTTCAGGTAGATTCGGGAGCATAAATACCATCATACAAGCTCAGGTGTTCTCACTCCTCTCAACTCTGTTCTCAGGTGCTCTTGCCATGTGGTTTTCCCTAGACATGCCAAACCTGCGTCATACCAGCTTAACAACCTAGCAGAAAAAGTACCTCTCCCCAGGAATCACACCCAGGTCCCAGTTGAAGTGACAAACCCATGCATGAATGAACCACTGAGGCCACAGATGGAGAAAGGGCTCTAAGCTGGGTCAGCTGTCCAGGAGCCAGGAGTGGTGTCTCTTCTACCAAAACCTCAGCGCCTGTGTTTGGAAGGGGATGTTTCCCAAATGAAAACAGTTGAACGGAGCCTGCATGGAAAGATAGACATTCATTGCAGGAGATGGTAACACTCGACTTAATAATTTCTACGAAGTCTTAGATGAAGATTTATCATCAGCAAGTGTGTGTTTGGAAGCTGTTCTATGTGCCCCTCCTCTACTTTTAAAGAAATTCATTCATTCATTCATTCATTCATTCATTCACATTCTATTTTTTCTCCAGAAAAGACTGCAAAGAGCTTGCAAGGGTACATTCCACATACAAAGTGGTATGAATTAAAGATTGGGCAAAGACAGAAAAGTGGCCTGATGATACATAAATGTCCCAGGCAAGGTATAGATCTAGCTGTGGCTCTTCGGAAGTCAGAAGAAGATTTGTCAGTTACCCTGTTCACACAGATCATGATTTTAAAGCGATTCCCATACTCTTCACCATTCCTGGAAACCATATCAGCCAGGAATTCTTCTCACAAGATGTAATGACCAGCCTCACAAGCAAACAGCACTGAGAACAGTTGCCCATTTCTCAGCGCTCCTTTGCATAATAACCCCTCCTGCAATTATACTCCTTCTCTGGCATAATTCACTCAAAGCAATTCCAAAGGGACCTTTTTTTTTTTTAAAATAATGAGATTTTTTAAAAATGGCATTGCACTGAAGAGGAATTTGACAATTGTCCTTGAGATGATGGATACTAGTAATAATAAGTATAAGAAGTAGCCGCAGCAGTAGTGTCAATAACAATGTAATTATTAAGCTTTGGGCCAGGTGTGAAATCTTTATATACACGCATTATCTTCCTCAGGAGAATACCATAAATTCAGAGTATTATTATCATTACTGTGAGGCTCTACTTTATGCAAATTGGAAATAGAAAGATATAAAAACTATATGCACAAAATTTGAAATAATGTAAATCCTGCTTTACATGCATCCCTGTGGGATGTGAATGAAACACGGGAAAATGAGTTTTGAATTATGCAAAGTTTGAAATGTGAGAAATCTTCAGGAATTCATCGCTAGTATAAGATATTATAGGCCCATATTCTCATATCACCACGATAGACACTTAGGTGTATGAGGTCAGAAAGCTGTCCAGTTAATGAAGGTCTGAGCTGAGAGTTGAAGCCGTCATTCTAGAATTGCCTCCCTCAGGGATGGTGTGCTTGGGGAGACTATTGGCCAAAATCCATTTTATAAACCTGGAGCATCCTAACATTCATTGCATAACAAATGATTTTTTCAAACTGGACTATTGGGCCAGTTGCACTGAGATATATGTGTCATTTTCTCAGAAATACGCATGTCACACACGGTGACCACAGGAACATGCAGTGACTATAAAAAGCTCTGTGCACAATTGTGCATATGCTTGCTTTTCAGAATCACTTCCGAAGAGCAGAGAAGGCAAACCCACTGCACTCTCCTCAGATGAGGAAAAGGAGAAGGCTAGGATTGGCATGGCCACCACTTCTGCCCAATGGACGATGATGAAAAGGAGAGGGACACTTCCCCACCTCTGGAGTTTCGTGTCTACTCCAGAACAGGTGGAAAGTCTGGATCTGTTGAGGCTTGAGTAAAAGAAAATAAAATATTGTTAAGAGCTAGAATCAGTGAGTGCTGATGAAGGCCTCAGAGCAGAGGTCATGCTTAGCTTCTCAGGCTAACGTTTTCCTTCATTGCTCATCTTAAAAACCAAAATTAGGCCCAACCCAGAGAAGGGAGTGACCTCTGGTTTAGGTCAGGGCCTAAAGCTGTATTGTTTTTACTCTGCTGATCAGTGAGTGGAGAATTTGTTTGGAGTCTCTAGCTCTGGGTGGTGTTTTTGTTTGTTCATTTTTGTTTTGTTTTGTTTTGTTTTTAGCAACCTCTCCAGAAAAAAACACCTAAATCTCAAAAAGGAAATGTCTTCTTTCACTGGCCACCCCACAAGCTAAAACAACACTTCTCTGCTCACTGCTCACAGAGAACCTAAAAGATAGGAGATGTCAATTAAGCGAGAGGGCCATTTCACTGTGGCTCGATGTTGGGATTTCGTTCTTTTTTGCATGCCTGTGTGACCAGAGCAGTCATTTTGACCCAATATATTTCTGCCACCAAAGCCATATTCTTGTTCTGGCAAGTTTCCTGCTATCCAGCAAGAGAACAAATTGAAGGTAATGGAAGAGATGAGAAATAATCATACCCTTGACATTCTAGCTTTTGTCTGACTTTTCTTGGTAATTTATTTGGCTGAGCATTTTGTAGCTGGCCAAAAGTAAAATTATGTCCAGGTCCTTTTCATCCATCTTCAGAAACATCGGAAGGAAAACCTTGGTTTTTACTTTGTTCAAGAAGTGATTCTGCTACCCCGATGTATCATGGCCTTGCAAGGCAATTACTTTAGATAAAGTAAGGTCTACTCAAAGTTTGAAAAGAAAAAGATAAGGGAATTGATTAATTGTTCTAGGAGTACCTCTGCAGCAAAATAAATGTTATGGTCATTTAAAAGCAACAGGCTTGCACCCAGTTTCTCATTCCTTTTGGATCTTTGCCCAGTACACTGCTTTAATTAATGACTGATCTCCACTTTCCAGATGGTTTCATGTCTTTGAAATATCCCAAGTCCAACTGCTGAATTTTATGGTTCAAGAAGGAGAAGGGAAACAACTCTACCCTTTAAAACCAATCTTTGCCTAGAGTCACAGGGAAACATGTATAAAGCATCACAATTTTTTATGTAAACACATATCAGAGAAGAATGGTGGAGACTACATTTTGCTGAAGGTAGGATAATACAGTTCTAAGTTCAAGGGAGTTTTTGGCCAGACTGACCTGGATCCAAGTTCCTGCTCCAAACTTAATGTCTGACATGGAACAAGCTACTTTCACAGCTATCTACTGGATGTTTGTCACCGCTGCCACTGTTTTTATTCTAACATCTGGCAGTTAATAACTGCTCAATAAACAATAGCTGTTGTTATCATATCTACTATCATTTTATTTATAAAGTGTGACTGACTGAAGACAGAGTGAAAAATTTCCTATGGCCTTAAGAAACATGCATTCTTTTAATGAAAATGCATTTCTCTGATTATCCCTTACCCTTCCCATGTCTGGAATAGAGGATCCTTACAATGAACTACTTGTGTCCCAGCACCTCCAAAGAGCAGGCATGGAAATGAAACGTGCTCTACTGGTTTGCCTGGTACTGGACTTTGTTCCTTCTCTCTAGAAAATTCTTGACCAATATAAGAACTTGTCATGCAATCATACATACAAGAAAACTGTGAGTAGTCACTAGATTACTCTGGAAATCCCTGATTATTAAACTCAGCCCCTCTTAGGGCTACAACATTCTTCTTTCCCCCATGGTGACTCTCCCCTTGGAACTGTGGTTGAGATGCTGTCATCTGTTCATTTTGTTTAAACTGGGAGACAATGGGTTGGATCCTTAGCCCCATAACCCTCAGAAGCATCCATGTTACTGAAACATAATGATGAATATCGGCTTATACAATAAATAATCTATTATCTGATTATGTCTGTCTGCATTTGTGTCATTTGTGTAATCTTTCCAACTAAGCTTTGGCATGGGAGGGAAGAGATGAATAGGTAGCCCTCTTTTCTGATGAATTACATGACCTTAGGTTGACCTTTTCTCTGGCAGAGACTTTTTATATTGTAAAGGTGGAGTTGATGATGGTAACTTCTGGCTCTGACCTGTCACTATGACCCTGAAATAATTGCAGATGTTTTAATCTCCTCAAAAATCATTTGTTATGATTCTAGTCATTAGTGTCTTCCTTGGTAGTTTTCAGATTCAAATGGACAGTCCATGACATTTTGGGGATGGGTTTTTCAAATGTTTCCATGGTTGCCAATAAGTGCATGTTCAGCTGAGTTTAAATGATATGATATGACTCATCAGGACTCAGCTTTCTCTGACACCATTGTCTTTGATCTACTTCATTTCTTGAAAGTCATTATTAATCCATAAGCTTTTCTTTTCCTTCTGGTGTGCTTGCTCCATTAAGTACTGAAACGATGACTTTGTACCACGATAAAAGATAGTACTGATCACCATAGTAATTTCTGTTCATTTACTTAACTTTGCTAATTAATTGTTAGCTCACAGAGAATATTTTATAGATAACATTAGGTGGTCCTGGCAGGTATGCTGAAGGCTAAAAACTTTCATAACCTAAAAATGTCTTTGAAGACTTATTTAATGATGTTTTATTTCTTTTTTTTTCCTTCTTTTTTTCTTAAAGATTTATTTATTTATTTTAGAGAAAGAGAGCAAGAGTGGAAAAGAGCATGGGGGAGAGGGGAAGGAGAGAGAGAGAGAATCTTAGGCAGACTGCATGCTCAGCATGGAGCCCAAGCTGGGGCTTGATCTCATAACCCCAAGATCACATCCCGAGCTGAAACCAAGATCAGATGCTCAGCTGACTGTACCACCCAGAAACCCCTTTTTTCATCTTCCTTTTCTTCTTCTCAGCCAAAGATAAAGTAATGAAGGTTTATATTTTCATGCTATTTATTTTGTATCTCTTACTCTAAGCTGCCTCAAAAACACTCAATGATCATTTTTTTTCATTTTCAACACAATTTCTTATTTTTTTAATTCCTTTTTTTTTAATTTCTTTCTTTTCAGCATAATAGAATTCATAGTTTTTGCACCACACCCAGTGCTCCATGCAATACATGCCCTCCATAATACCCACCACCTGGCTCCCCCAACCTCCCACCCCTCACCCCTTCAAAACCCTCAGGTTGTTTTTCAGAGTCCATAGTCTCTCATGGTTCATCTCCCCCTCCAATATCCCCCAACTCCCTTCTCCTCTCCATCTCCCCATGTCCTCCGTGTTATTTGTTATGCTCCACAAATAAGTGAAACCATATGATAATTGACTCTCTCTGCTTGACTTATTGCACTCAGCATAATCTCTTCCAGTCCCGTCCATGTTGCTACAAAAGTCGGGTATTCATCCTTTCTGATGGAGGCATAATACTCCATTGTGTATATGGACCACATCTTCCTTATCCATTCGTCCGTGGAAGGGCATCTTGGTTCCTTCCACAGTTTGGCGACCGTGGCCATTGCTGCTATAAACATTGGGGTACAGATGGCCCTTCTTTTCACCACATCTGTATCTTTGGGGTAAATACCCAGTAGTGCAATTGCAGGGTCATAGGGAAGCTCTATTTTTAATTTCTTGAGGAATCTCCACACTGTTCTCCAAAGTGGCTGCACCAACTTGCATTCCCACCAAC